>BQNB010125252.1:0-10015 GCA_026074375.1 Tanacetum coccineum | reverse complement strand
TGTCTCATCTCCCTCTGAACACGTAACTCCCTACACTAAGACCGGGAAACTCTCTGACACGTAACACCCATCATGTCTCTAAGTCTCATATTATCCCGCTCTAGCTCTCTGATCCTCTCCAACATATCAGCACTCTACTGTCCTGTCATTATTATCCTGTGTCCCTGATCCCTCTAGACACTCTCTATAACAACCCGTAATTTTCCAGTATTTCATCAATGTAATATCTACTACTTTATTAAGTACTACTTTTCACGGGAATAAATTTTTTGTTTCATTCCATTCCATTACGTGTCATAGTTTACATTTCTACAGTATTAACAAGCTCACGCAACCTACCTATGCCAATCCTATCTACATATATGTCAAGCAAACATCATAACATGTCAAGTCAATATCTTAATATCATTTTTACAAAGTACATTACTCATATAATGTACCATTTGCAACGTTATATCAAGACAGGCTTTAAACTGTTATCGTATACCTCTAAAACCCTAATTCCATATAAAGTTAACATCTAAAGTAAATGTACAAGCTACTAAAGCATATGTACAAGTAATATAATATCTTATTTGAATATACTTTTCCTCCAAAATAAGGAACAAGTCCTTTAATGCATAATGTACAAGTCATTAATGCACGATATCCAAAATAGCTGTTTTACCTCCATTTTTCTAAGTAATCTTGTACGATCTATCAAGTACAAGTTACAAGCAAGTCATGCACTTCATTTACATTCTATATTCATTCTCAATTCATGAAATTACAAGAAATCCAAGTTAGAAACCCTAACCCGAGCTAAATACTAAACTATGACCCGTTTCTTGGTTTTTATCCATTGTAAACCCAAACCATTACTCAAATAAGTTGTAAATACATAATTTACAACTTTACAAGTCACATTCCATCATCATTTCACCATTTTTAACAACAACGTACAAGAATTAAACATAGAAACCCCTAAACGAACCCTAATTTCAAACCATGACCTGTTTACCTATTTTCACCCATTTTGAAATCGAACCACTAATCAAACCTTGTGGAAAACTCTTAATACAAGCCTTATAATCCTTAATCTATCATCACTAATCAAATGCATATGAAATTGAAGCTTAAAAACCCTATTTGTGCTCTATTGAACCTGCGCCACCATTTCTTTCTTTTTGACCCATTTTAAAACTCAACTTTGCATCCAAGCACCTCCATGATTCACCTCCTTCACCCACAAGTTGCTTAAAAGCACTTACATCATCTCCTTGGCCTCTAAGAAAAGCCACACCACCCCTTGGTGACTCATTTCAAGCCGTGGCACACAAACACCTCTTATAAACCTTCCAATACCTCCATGCTACTTTCTAGCTTTGATAACTCATGTTATAGCCTCTCCTCATCATCCCCTAGCTGCTACATATGTCCAAGACTTTGCCATTAAGTTTCCTTGGTCCTTAAGGGTCATTCGATCCTATAAATAGGGGTAAAACCCTTCAATTTCAAACCATCCCCCACAACTTCTCTCTTACACACAAATGGAGTTCTAATACTCCCATAGCAGAAATATAAGATCTATAGAAGTCCCAAGATCAAAATTCAAGCAAATAAACCAAGAAAAGAAGCCCCGGAGTTGTTATTCTAGGCGTACAAAAGCAAAAGTCCCCATTTCGACCCATTTTCAATCATTTAGCTCGAAACCAGGTTCCATAAACCCTCCTACTGTTCTATAACTCTTATAATGTTCATATGACCCTAATTTTATGTTTTTGCTTAATCTATAAGCTAAACTTGCAAACTATCATTATAATCTATTCTAATAAGCTTATCTAACATTATAATAACCACTTTATCAAGTCTTGAAAGAATTTGAATTAAAAACCTACGCGTTTTTGTTTTAAAACCCTAATTCGACCCGTTTTGATTTCTAGCTAACGAATCGTTATTTTAAACTTTCGTTATGTTAAACCTTCATATTTTAGCTTATATTAATAAGCTATCACCTGCAAATATAATTTGGAATCTTAAAATAAGCTTGCATGGTATTTTGGATTTGTTTTGCAAAAGTATTCCATGCAAGGGGTATATATTGTAACTTTCTGAAACTTATAACTAAAAGGGCTGAAAATGTCATTTTATCAAAGTTATAACTATAGGGGTCTATTATGTCACTTTCCAAAGTACAAGGTTTACTTTGTACATCTTTTAAACTAGAAGAGCCAAACTTGTAAAAGTGAAAACTCCAAGGGTATATTTTGCCATTTTTTGAAAAAGTGTAGAAATGTGGTCAAAACCTTATAAAACATGACTTTAATTAACGCTTAACGTGCTTATCATTTCCAGTTATTAAGTAAAACACTTAAAACCGATTATGTTATAACTATCCTATCCTGAATCTATATCGTACCACAATACTAGGGAGCTTTATATTAAGGGGTTTCATCTTGGTATTACGTTCTGACTGAGTTGTTGGGTTTACGATTTAAAGTGCCCTAGCTCCTCAAATGTTTACTGAATGACCTCTGAATTATGATGGCCCGAACGGTGATACAATAATTCCAAACTCTCCAATCAAACTTATAACAATATTAAACTCTTAGAATCAAAGTTCTAGAGTACAATCTTCCTAAGACTCGACATATTATCCCAGGTTACGTGACGAAGCTACTTTCTTTCAAGTTGATATACTTTCCGCCCGAGTAGATAACGTCGTACTACCATACAGACGCCTTTCCTTCGATATACTTTTGCCGTTAATCAGATTTCCCTGATAAGGTGAGTTCATAGCCTCGCATTTTAATTCTTTTGAATACTTTATAAACCCGCGAGGGGGATACATGCTCAATTGTTTTTAATATACACAAGTACTTAAAACTGATATTGTGAAGTTCATAACCTCGCCTTTACTTATTTACATATTTTATAAACCCGCGAGGGGGATACATGCTTGTTTACAAACTCTTTTACATACTCATTTATTTTATAACAATGTGATTACTTTTCAAAGACTTAATGAGTTCATAGCCTCGCTTTTCAATCTCTTTAATGTTTTCATAAACCCGCGAGGGGGATACAAGCTTAAACTATGAATTTTGAATAACATGATTGTTTTACCATAAATGCATGTGTTTTTTTCCAAATGTATGTTATCCAGATATATTATTGCCTAAGTAGCTTCGAGTGCCATTATTTCCATATCATAAACCATTAATTGCTTACGAGTGAGCGCGAATTATCACTACGGTGATCTTCCCTATTAATGTATTGATGTCATGAGCTTAGATGCAATAATAATGTTACCCTGATTTTCCATGAAAATTGTATTCGTTGCAATTATTACCATTATAATAACTTGCATTCAACCATATAATATTCAACTGTTCTCCATGATAATACTGTTTTCCATACTGTTTTCCATAATAATTGTCCCTGCAATGCAAATATTTCCATTATGATAACCTGTATTCAACTATTACATTTCAAACCTATGAATTTCACTCAACCTTTGTGTTGACCCTTTTTATGCATGTTTATCTCAGGTAATTGAGTAACTTATGGCATGGAGTGGCATGGACTTGAAGATGGCTAAAACTTGTTATCATTCACATTTTATGTTTCTAGATTTTGGGACCTGCCTTTGTAAAACTCTGATTTTAAATGAATGATAACTTATCTTTATAAAAAAAAAAAAAAAAAAAAAAAAAAAAACGTCTCTTTTGAGTCGTTTTCTATGACTGTGCATGTGATTCATGAAGTAATACCCCAGATTAGCTTCTGCTGCTATATGTAAAAATGGGGGTGTTACAGAGTGGTATCAGAGCTCACGGTTATAGAGAACAAGGATAAAACCTTAACTATAACTACTTTTCTTTAGCCATCAATGTCCTCCGTGCCACTACATTCCCTGAATTGTAAAGATGCCACTACTTTTCCCGAATACTATGTAAAAATACATAACTATTATACTATTATATAAGTAACTTATGTTGTTTACTACTGGTTGTTACAGTCATGTCTTCGTCCCCTCACTCATCCGATTCCGATATTAAGAATACTTTTTCCTCCACGAACATTCTAAACTATTTTCCAGCCTCACCGAGAAACGTTTCTCCTGAATCTTCTAATGATTTTACTAAGTATCTTTTGGACATACTAGTCTTCTCACCTTTACATGATGATCTGTATATAAAGAACATACAAGCATATGATACTATTCCACCACCCTAGAGTAGATGTATTGCTCTACCAGCTATTGTACCTCCACCGATGTTTAATTCCCAAGATTCCTTTCCTTCCGAGAAGATTTCATCACCTAAAGACACTAAGCCTCCTATTGAATCACTCATTTCCGTATCTATCTCTCGAAGTCTTAAATTCTAAAACTTTTCCGTTCTATCCTGCAATATCAAAGAATGAACACAAGTCTTTTTATTCTCATATCTTTCATATGACTATATCATTTTATGGATTCTTATTCTGTGTTGTAGAGAGCATATATATGCCTCCTAAGAGAACATCCCAACATCTGCAACACCAACTATGACTCAGGCTGCCATCCGGCAACTGATTACTGATGGTATTGCTGCCGCTCTGGAAGCACAAGCTGTTGCCATGGCAAATGCCAACAATCCCAATAGGAACACTGAACCAAGAGAAATTCCAGTAGCAAAAAGAGGAAACTACAAAGAATTCATAAGCTGTCAACCTTTCTACTTCAATGGTACAGAAGGAGCTGTTGGACTCATTCGTTGGTTTGAACGAACTGAATCAGTATTTTCTCATAGCAATTGTGCCAAAGAACATTTGCTACTGGTACCTTAACCGATGATGCCTTGTCTAGGTGTAATGCATGCGCCCAACCCATCGGAATAGAACAAGCCAATAGGATCGCCTGGACTGAATTGAAGAGACTCTTGACAAACAAGTATTGTTCTAGAAATGAGATCAAGAAAATGGAAGATGAATTTTATGGTCTGACTATAAATGGAAGTGATCTCAAGACTTACATTAGAAGATTCCAGGAATTAGCCGTTTTATGCCCAAACATGGTACCAAACACCGAGAAACTTATGGAAGCATTCATCGGGGGACTGCCCCAAAGCATTGAAGGAAACGTTACTGCTTCAAAACCTCAGACTCTGGAAGAAGCCACCAACATAGCTCACAGACTAATGGACCAAATAATTAAGCGTAATTCTGTGCAAGAAACCAATGATCACAATCGAAAGTTTGATGATAAAAGGAACACCACCAACAACAACAACTATCCCAATAATTCTAACAACAACAACTATTCCAATAATGATCGCAACAACAATAACCACTCCAACAATCGCAACAACAACAACTACCCTGATAACCGTAACAATAACAGCCGCAACAATGATCACCATCAGCAGCAAAATGGAAGCCAGGAAACCTTCAAGGCTAATGGAAACCGTGGATATAATGGACCTCATCCCCTTTGTAGGAAATGTACTCTGCATCACACATGACCTTGTACTGTCAGGTGTCAGAATTGCCACAAAGTAGGCCATCAGACTAGAAACTGTAGGAGCTAAGAACTTCTGTTTCCAAATATCACTCTATCTCTCAATCAAATCTCGGGACGAGATTTCTGTAAGGTTGGGGGACTATAACAACCCGTAATTTTCCAGTATTTCATCAATGTAATATCTACTACTTTATTAAGTACTACTTTTCACGGGAATAAATTTTTCGTTTCATTCCATTCCATTACGTTTCATAGTTTACATTTCTAAAGTAAACGAGCTCACGCAACCTACCTATGGCAATCCTATCTTTATATATGTCAAGAAAACATCATAACATGTCAAGTCAATATCATAATATCATTTTTACAAAGTACATTACTCATATAATGTACCATTTGCAAAAGTTATATCAAACGGGCTTTAAACCGTTATCGTATGCCTCTAAACCCTAATTTCATGAAAGGTTAATATCTAAAGTGAATGCACAAGCTACTAAAGCATATGTACAAGTAATATAACATCTCATTTGAAATATAAACTCCCTCCAAGTCAAAGTATAAGTCTTTAAAAGTACAATGTACAAGTCATTAAGCATGATCTCCAAAATAGCCATTTTACCTCCGTTTTCATTCTAATTTCTTCACCATCACTTTTGTGCAATACTCAATATACAATGTGTAAATCCAAACTATTCTCCTCATAAGCTCTCATATATATTTTTACACTTAAAACCCTAATTCAAAACCCAGAAACCCTAATCCGAGCTAGTTTCTAAACCATGACTCGTTTCTCAATTTTTATCTATTGTAAACCCAAACCAACACTCAAATAAGTTTTAATAACTTAATTTACAACATTATCAATCATATTCTATCATCATTTCACTTCAACTATAAGCAAATCAAATCCAAGAAACCCTAATTGTGCCCTAATTGGAACTTTTGACCCGTTTACTCGTTTTCATCCATTTTAAACCCAAACCACTTATCAATTCTTGTTATTAATCCTTAATACAAGTCTTGTGAACATATATCTATCATTACAAATCAAATGTATACGAATTATAAGCTAGAAAACCCTAATTGAGCCCTAAAGTATCCGAAACCCAAAACCTTTGCAATTTGACCCATTTTGGAAGTTTTTCTTGCAACCAAGCACCTCAATGAAAAGCACCTCTCTTCCTAAGCTACTTACACACACCTCTCCTAAATATCTTCTTCAGATCGAAGTAACCAAAAATTGCCACGATGGTCGCTTTCTTTCTTCTTCAGCCGCGGCATCAAAAGGGCAGCCAACACCTCATAAGCTATTCTAGCTTTATACAACTCATCTCCATAGCTCTCCTCATCATCCTATAGACCCTACATACGCATTCCTCACCTAACCACAAAACCTTCCATTGGCCTCCAAGCTCATTTCGAGTATAAATAGGGGCATAAACTCTTCATTTCAACTCATCCCCTACTTCCTCCTCTATAACCCATCATAGCAGCAATACTTTGCTCAAATAAGTTCCTAAGAGGTCCTAAGAAGTCTCAATAACAGAAGTGAAGCAAAAGAAACCAAGAAAAGAAGCCCCGGAGTCGTTATTCTAGGCGTACGAAGCTAAAAGTCCTGATTTTGACCCGTTTCCAAGCTATAAGCTCAAACCCAGGTTCTATGATCTTTATACCTGATCCTACACTCTTATAATGTTCATATGATCCTAAATATACTCTTGTTAATGTTTTATAACTCAATTCATGCTCATTTTCCATTTTGATCCAAAATCGTACACCTAAAACCCTAATTTTGTGTTTTTCTTAAAACTAAATGTTATAATGGCTAAATATTGTTATAATCTATCCTAACATGCTTAACTAATGTTAATATAATAACTTTATCAAGTCTTGAAGGAATTTGAACTTAAAACCCGCGCGTTTACGTTTTAAAACCCTAATATGACCCGTTTTGCTTCCTAGCTTAACGAATCGTTATTTTAAACTTTCGTTACGTTAAACCTTCATATTTTAGCTTATTCTAATAAGATATAACCTGCAAATATCTTTTGAAATGTTAAAATAAGCTTGCATGGCCATTCGGACTTGTTTTGTAAATATTATCCATGCAAGGGGTATATATCGTAACTTTCTGAAACTTATAACTAAAGGGACTAAAAATGTCATTTTATCAAAGTTATAACTATAGGGGTCTATTATGTCACTTTCCAAAGTGCAAGGTTTACTTTGTACATCTTTTAAACTTGAAGGACCAAACTCGTAAAAGTGCAAACTCCAAGGGTATATTTTGCCATTTCTCATTCTTAAGGGTCTAAAATGTAACATTTTGAAAAAGTATACAAATATATTCAAAACCTTACAAGACATAACTTTAATTAACGCTTGCCGTGCTTATCATTTCCAGATATACGATCAAAAACCTATAAAACCGATTATATCATCGGTATAAACAATACTAGGGCTCTTCAATATTAAGGGGTTTCATCTTGGTATTACTTCTGACTGAGTGGTTGGGTTTATGATTTAAAAGGTGGGGGGCCCCCCCCCCCCCCCCCCCCCTTAGCTCCTCAAACGTTTACAGAATACCTCTCGAATTATGATGGCCCGAACGGTGATACAATAAGTCCAAAACTCTCTAAACAAACTTATAAAAGAGTTCAGAGTACAATCATCCTAAGACTCGACATATTAGCCAGTACGTGAGCGAAGCTGCTTTCTTTTCAAGTTGATATACTTCCAACCCCGTGCCCGAGTAGATAACTCGTACTACCATACAACGCTTCCTTGATATATTTTGCCGTTAATCGATATCCCTATCAGGTGAAGTTTAAAACCTCGCCTTTACTCATATTACATGTTTTAGAAAACCCCGCGAGGGGGATACATGCTTGTTACAAACTCTTTTACATACTCGTTTATCTTATCAATGTGATACTTTTCAAAGCTTAATGAATTCATAACCCCACGCATTTCCTATCTTTTGAATACTTTATAAACCTGTGATACCTGATATAAACCATGAATGCAAGTGTTTTTCCAACTGTATGCTATCCAGATATATTATTGGCCTAGTATGCTTCCAGTGCATTATTTCCATATCATGAATCATTAATTACTTGCATTGCGAGTGAGCGCGAATATTGTGAATAGATCTATTGGGGTGACGTTTGTGAATAGATCTATTCGGGGTAACGACTCCCATTTGTATACCCATTCATAGGGTAGCCAAACGCACTATATTTGACCTAATGGGTAACCTTAGCAAGTTACCTTTCCACGGGGACATCTGTTCCCCAACCAATGTCACTACGGTGATTTTCCCTGTTAACCTATTGGTGTCATGAGCTTAGGTGCAATAATAATGTTACCATTTTTCCATGATAATTGTATTCGTTGCAATTATTACCATTATGATGACTTGCATTCAACTGTTCTCCATAATAATAATGTTCTCCATGATAATTATCCCTGCAATGCAAATATTTTCCTTGATGATAACTTGTATTCAACTATTACATTTCAAACCTATGAATTTCACTCAACCTTTGTGTTGACCCTTTTTTTATACATGTTTATCCTAGGTAATTGAGCAACTTATGGCATGGAGTGGCATGGACTTGAAGATGGCTAAAACTTGTTATTATTCACATTTTATGTTTCTAGATTTTGGGACCTGCCTTTGTAAAACTCTGATTTTAAATGAATGATAACGTATCTTTTAAAAACGTCTCTTTTGAGTCGTTTTCTATGATTGTGTCTGTGATTCATGAAGTTATACCCCAGATTAGCTTCCGCTGCTATATGTCCAAAATGGGGGTGTTAAAGAGTGGTATTAGAGCTCACGGTTATAGAGAACAAGGGTAAAATCTTAACTATAACTACTTTTCTTTTGCCATCAATATCCTCCATGCCACTCCATTTCCACAAGCAGTGTATGTAAGAAATTTGTTTACCAAATACTACGTAACTATTATAACTTATATTATTTTTCTACCAAGTTATTAGAGAGGTGTAATCTTGGAAGTAAGTAGACGTGTGAAAGGAGGCAATTATAATTATGGTGCGCAACATAATTATAAATGCATCACATACGTGAGCTTCTAACCTTGATTAGCCTAACATGAAAATCAAGTTCGTGCTAAGTATTCCTATCTATTACCTAATCTCACTTTAACATTTATCTAAATTTTGGGATGAGATTTCTTTAAGGGGTGGAGACTATAACAACCCATAATTTTCCAGTATTTCATCAATGTAATACCTACTTACTATGTTAAGTACTACTTTTTCGCAGTAATAAAATTTCGTTTCATTCTATTTCATTAAGTATCATAGTTTAAAGTTAACAAGCTCACACAACCTACCTATAACAATCCTATCTACATATATGTCAAGCAAACATCATACATGTCAAGTCAATATCTTAATATCATTTTTACAAAGTACATTACTCATATAATGTACCATTTGCAATGTTATATCAAGACAGGCTTTAAACCATTAACGTTTACGTTTAAACCCTAATTTCAT
>BQNB010125251.1:0-19800 GCA_026074375.1 Tanacetum coccineum | reverse complement strand
TCAAAGAGCGAATCCTCATCTATATGATATAGGATGCTCTAATGATAATCTTGCTTTAATGTTAGCCCCTGAATCTGAGGATCAAAAGTGTAAAAGCTCTAAAAAACTTTTCAAAATTAAAAGTAGTGTTGACACAATTTTTGATGGAGTGGAACGTTGCAAACAAACAATTGCTAAAAGGACATATTTTGGTCATATAGATCCGTTCATTCAAAATACAATCGAAGAAAATTTTTGTCCTCAAATTCGAAAATCAATGCTGATTAAAAAAAATTCACTTGTGTTTGAAAGAGAAATGGTTGCTGATTTGAGATACTTTAATTCTCTTAAACATGAAGTAGACTCTCTCAAATCTCAACTGGAAACTCAAAAAACATAATTTTTGAATGAAATTGACCGACTTTCCAGGGAATATTATTATGCTGATCACATGAATGTTATACTTGGTTTATATACAACCCTTGATGAATTCACTGACTTACAATGTGATTATGTGGACCAAGTTGTCAAATATGAACGTCTTGAAAAAGAGCTTTCAAAAAGAACGGACAATGTCAATAACAAATCTTTCTAAGAATTGTCAAAAAGATTTTCTGAACTTGAACAACACTTAATTAATCTTGAACTCGCTTTACAGCAAAGTCGGGAACAACTTAATAATGACAAAGTTTGTAACATCCGGGAATTTTCGAAATTTTTAAAGGACTATTTTAATCTTTGACTTTTCGGGACTGACTTGACTTTTTGACTTTTGGTCTTTTATTGTCTCGTAAAAACAATTACCGCGTGACCGGTAAAATTTTTGGAACATATTTCAAATAATAAATCATATTTATTATTATATTTCTCAAGTGGAAGTTATTTTAACTTATTTGGCTTGAAAACGAAAAAGATATATATTAATTAATAGTTGACGTATCAAAAACGAACCACTAAATCAGTCAAATCTTATTACCACACAATAATGTGACCAAATGATTTTTTCAAAACCAGTCACTACACAGATTTTGCCTCAGAATGTGAAGTCAATTTTAAAGAACACAAATGTGATTGCTCCAGAAAGTAAAAGTGCAACCAAATCCTATTCAAACCTAGAACACCACACGTTCCTCAACAATAGGAAGACTAATACAGATAATTCCCACAACTAGTGTTAGCAAGACACAGCTAAAGCAAATCGATTTGAAGAAAGTCATGCATAACAATAGTAAAGGGAAGAAACAACAAGTAGAAGACCACCGTAGGAATTTTAACAGTTTCTTCTATTAATAAAATTCTGTAACTGCGTGTAAGTGAAAGTTATGAATGCTAATACACACTCAAATGTAAACTATGATTGTTTACTATAGAAAATGTGTGTTGAATGCAATCATGATATGTGTGTTGCTTTATTATTTTATGGCCGTGAAATTCTAGACTAAAATGCCCATGGTTGTGCCTATTAGTACTAGAGAACCCTAAACAAACTATGAACCAATCTGCTACAACAACCCTTAAGAGAACAGTTGCTGCAGAATCCACTAACTAAAAACCTAGACACACAATTAGGAAACAATACGACCAGATTAGTAAGACATGTAAATGGTGGTACTGTAAGATCACACCACCAGGATATAAATGGAAACCTAATTCTAGAACATTGAATGTTGAACCAAATGTTAGTATGCATCTAGGAACTAAATCTAGAACTACTAATATCTCGGAACCTACGACTCTTAGGAAATCCACTGTATCAAATAATCCATCGTCTTCTAATCCTTTTGCAGCTCGTAGAGATAATTTTATTCATCGTCGACTCTAGGTGCTCAAAGTACATGACGAGAAATCTTAAGCTTCTAAGTAATTTTGTGAAGTAATTTCTAGGTACGGTGAAATTTGGAAATGATCAAATTGCACCGATTCTTGGTTATGGAGATCTGGTTCAAGGGAATGTAACTATCAAAAGGTTTATTACGTCGAAGGGCTGAATCACAATTTTATTCTTCGTATGGTCATTCCAGTGATGTGGATTTTGGAAGTTGCTTTTTGAAAGTCTACATGTTATATTTATGATTTAAAGGGAAATGATCTTCTCACCAATTCTCGTGGCACAGATCTGTACTCCATCACTCTTCAAGACACATCTACGCCCAATCTAATTTTCTTAATGGCTAAAGCTTCATCCTCACAAGCATGGTTATGGCATCGTCGTCTCTCACATCTAAACTTCGATACCATCAACTTGCTTTTGAAGTATGATATTGTGTACCTGGGCCTTCTTCCCCAAATGGAAATTCGTCATAGATCATCTTTGTTCTTCTTGTGAGTTGGGGAAAGCAAAACGTTAGTCTTTTTTTACGACCAAAAACAACCCAAACTCAAAGAGACTTTTACAAATTCCTTACACATGGACTTATTGTGGTCCCTGATTGTAGAAAGCTTTATATGGTAAGAAATATGTGTTGGTAATTGTTGATGATTATTCATGATATACTTGGACTTACTTCTTGAGATCCAAAGAGGAAACACCAGAAGTTTCTAATGATATCCTCAAACATGTTCCCCAAAAGGACTTCACGCTCAAGTTAGAACAGTTCAAAATGACAAAGGCATGAAATTTTTGAATAAAACTCTTCATTCATACTTTGCTCAAGAAGGGATTGGACACCAAACGTCAACTGCTCGAACACCTGAACAAAACGGCGTTGTCGAACGACGAAACTGTACTCTTGTTGAGGTTGCTCGAATAATGTTAAGCGCCGCTAAAGTTTCCTTTGTTCTTTAGCTGAAAGCAATAGCCAACATCAAGGTTTTTACCTAGAACCGTTCACTAACTTAAATCCCTCGACAATGAGAAAACGCTTACCTACAACCATCACTGGCCAAAACTGTCTGTTAAAGTCTTTTTACATTTTTGCTCTCTTTACTTAATCGTTCCTTTTTAGGTATTTCTCATTTTGAAGGCATTTGGAAGAATTACACGTAACTTGGGCTCATTTAGAGAAGAAACAAATAAGACTACGGACCTACACCAACATTGATCAAGAATTTCTCTACAGTGGCCGGAGACGACGTCACAGATACAACGTGACGCCGTCACCATGAAGATCAAGACGGCGTCACAATATTCCACGACGGCGTCAGAGCATACGACCCAACCCATTATCTAGAATATTCTCTTTCATGACGGCGTCACGATTAAAACGCGACGCCGTCACAGCGTTTTTCCTATATATACAAACCCGAATTTAGGGTTTTGAGTGTGTAACTTTAGAATAAAAAGAGGGTACGAACCCTAGTTCGTTTAGCAGCTGTAGGAGACGATTGTACCTCTTCCAATTCATGTTTTAATCAAGTAAGATTTACTTAATCATTCAATATGTCTATGTCTTGTTTGATTTATTGTTCTTGCTTTATCTTCAACATGCTTGGCTAAACCTCCTATTATGTTTATTTATGATTGTATGAAACCTAGAATGTAGATCTTAGTGGTGTTGCTTCTTGTGATGGATGTGCACGTTAGGTCTTAGAAAACCAGCTTTTGTCTGCATCGCTGTTGATATGTCTAGGAAAACGTGATTGTGTAGAAAGGATACCATCGGGTAACAGTCTTCATACTACCTTGCCCCCTAATATGGTTGATCAACTCTTAATATATTTCACATGCACTTAGTGTACTCCTAGGGGCCGTGTAATAGTCTTCATACTACCTTGCATGTGCGTTGCTCTAGCGGCATACTAAGTAGACGGCGGGTTCGTGTAATTTGTTCATGCTTTAGGAAATAGTTACACAGATCATCACAAGTGTGACAAGGCAACAACACTAGGAGAAGCAATCTAGGGAGTAATACATGATTAAATAAACACAATCTTTTATCTTATTGTTATCACCATTAGTTTAGATTATTATTTAGTTTAATAGCTAAAACCAACCAACATCTCCAATATATGATTTACTTGCTTTCCATAAAACATAAAAATACAAAAAGAATCTTTCCTCAACCCTTTGAATTATGTTAGACCGTGATCAAGCCTTCCCAACCTATTCCTCGAGTGAACGATAAACAACCCCCGAGTCTTGCCTATACTACACTACAACGATTAGGTGCACTGCCTAGGAAGTATTAAAAGTTCTTGTGTAGAAGTCCTACAATGACCGCACATCAAACATGCATACTTTCTATCAATGACATCCCTCTGAACATCGTTGGACAACAGATCATCCGTTAGAACAAGTCATTGGAAATTCTTCTCAATCAATTAGAATAAGACGTCAGCTAGAAATAGATGGCGAGATGTGTATGTTCGCACTCACCGTGAGTCGAACCGAACCGAAGAACATCAAAGAAGCCATGGCTGATTCTGCATGGATTGAAGCGATGCAGGAAGAACTTCACCAGTTTGATCGATGAGATGTATGGAAATTTGTCGACAGACCACTCTGCAAAAATGTCATTAACATGAAGTGGCTCTGGAAAAGCAAACGTGACGAGGAGAATACTGTAATTCGCAATAAAGCTCATCTTGTAACTAAGGGATACAGCCAGAAGGAAGGAATTGATTTTGAAGAGGCATTTGCTCTAGTTGCTCGGTTGGAAGCTGTCCGGTTATTCGTTGCGTATGTTGCACACAAATCATTTCTAGTATACCAGATGGACGTCAAGACAACATTTCTTAACGGTCCTCTGAAGGAAGAAGTGTACGTCAATCAGCCAGACGGATTCGTAGACCCACATCATCCTGACAAAGTCTATCGTCTCAAGAAGGCTTTATATGGACTCAAGCAAGCTCCAAGGGCATGGTACGATGAACTCTCCAACTTCCTGGTATCCAAAGGATTCTCAAAAGGTTCTATTGATCCAACTCTGTTCATTACTAAAAAAGGGGAAGACATATTGCTTGTGCAAATTTATGTTGATGACATTATTTTTGGTTCTACGAACCCAAAACTTTCCAAAAAGTTTGAAAAATTAATGCACAACAAGTTTGAAATGTCTATGATGGGGGAGCTGAAATTCTTTTTAGGAATTCAGATCCACCAATCCCCACGTGGTATCTTTATAAACCAAGCTAAGTATGCTCAAGAGATACTTAAAAAGCATGGTATGACCTCATGTGATAGCGTTGGTACTCCAATGGCTACTAAACCCCTAGATGCTGACTTGAGTGGAACTCCCGTTGACCAAACAAAATATCATAGCATGGTCGGAGCACTCATGTACTTAACAGCAAGTAGACCGGATATTGTACATGCAACATGTTATTGTGCTCGTTATCAAGCGAGACCAACTGAAAAGCACCTCAGGGAGGTTAAACGGATCTTTCGGTACCTTAAGAATACCATTAACATGGGACTCTGGTATCCGAAGGACACCGGCTTTAATCTAACTGCTTTTTCAGATTCAGATCATGCAGGTTGTCTCGATACACGTAAAAGCACATCTGGTGGTATACAATTTCTAGGTGGTGATAAGCTAGTCAGCTGGTCGTCAAAGAAGCAGGATTGCACTTCAATGTCTTCAGCAGAAGCCGAGTATGTGTCTTTATCTGCGTGTTGCGCTCAAGTTCTATGGTTGAGAACTCAGCTCACAGATTATGGCTTTCACTTTGACAAAATACCTATGTATTGTGATTCAAAGGCAGCCATAGCCATCTCGTGCAATCCAGTCCAGCATTCTCGTACCAAACACATCGATGTCAGATATCACTTCATAAAGGAACAGGTTGAAAAGGGTATTGTTGAATTATTCTTTGTCGTGGGAACTGAATCACCACAGTTAGACTGGAACTGTTTACTAAAGCTTACCTAAAGATAGGTTTAAGTATCTCGTCAGACGACTTGGTATGAGATGTTTTGATTCAAGAAGAACTGAAGTTATAGCAACGAATCTGCTTGATCCATCAAACATCGAATTTGTAAATATTTTTATTTTTCTCTTTATTCTGATTTATAAATATTTTTGAAAAAAAAAATACAAAAATATAAAACCAACAAAAAAAAATTACAAAAATATAAAATCTAGAAAAACAAAATATAAAATCAAAAAAATTCCAAAAATACCAAAAAGAATCTTCTCGACATGTCTCTTGGAATCGATAACATTTACGTACCTAGAAATGTCGATTAACATTAACACAGGTGTGTAAATGAAGTTTGAGCAAGAGTTTAAACGTTTCAAAACATGTCATTTTTAATTTTTCTCCATGACTTATGTACATTTCAGTGCATAACTCAGACTTAAATGTAAGGAAAGTCTATCTTTATTGATAACTTATCCTGTCAATGAGAAAGTCAATTTTCTTGGGTCTTGGGCGCCTATACAAAACATTCAAAAGTTTTGAGCTCATGACAGTGTCTTACAGTTATCTCAGATTGTAACCCGAACCCAAATGTTAGGGGAGTGTACGCTTCAGTGCGCTTACTCTAAAAATAGAAGAGAAGTCTTCTATCATGGTTTTTAAAAAAACCCGTTGAACACAATTTTTCAAAAAGAACTTTCAATGTTATATTGTTTACACAGAATTGTTGGTTAATCATTCCATAATAAGTGGTTATTTGTTAAAATTGCGTGTTTCAACACTCCCTCCACAATATAAAGTTTAAAAAAATTGTGGTACTTACAATGTCATTTTATGTGGATCAATTTTTGAGGGAGAGCTTTTAAAACCAAAAGCCTTTTAATGTTTTTTAGGTACATCTCATAAATGTCAATTTTATATATCCAAAAATATTTTGTGAAATTAAAATGTCAATTAATAATATGCACTATTCACTAAGGCATCTCACTCCATCTTCAATATATTTGTGGTGTCATATCATTTTTCCTTGTAATGTCACATTTTAAAAAATTAGTGGTATCCCACATACTGTGATGAAGGGGAGCTATCAGAAAAATGAATTCATGCAATATCGTGGTATAATTTTTCTCCCCATGGAATTTTTCATGTCACAAATTTTAATCAATTGATATTTCAAATACTAAGAGATTTATTATTTTAAATAAAGGGAGAAAATATGATTAAAATGTGATATAGAAGAATGTGATCTTTAAGACTCTAAGTGCAACGCTTTCCTTCATGTGCAAAACAATTTCGAATCTCGGAGCACATGTGTAGGGGGAGTATTTTAAAATGTTTGTATCAAAGGTTTTATGGTTCGATCTCTATACCCAACAACCAATTAACTCCCGACGTCGATGAAGTCATAAGGTGGTTAAGGTTAGGTATTAGTCCTATGATCCAACCAGAACCAGAGGGATCTACCCAAGGACAATCCATAGTTAGAAATAGCAGTCCTTAGGTATGATGGGAGATGAATGAGAATAAGGGAATCTCTTGCTCTTTTTGAACTACTTTCTATCACTTCCGCTTCTTCCATCACTTCAGTTCTGTAGTCAACAAAGGTGTTCACCCTTTTGAAAGCTTTGTCAAACAATTCTTTAATAGAATCAAAGTCTTTAGATCTCAAGTCTTTGTGCTTCTAACCTTGCATGTTCTTAAGATAAGTAATCATGGTCTTCTTCTGTTGAGCTTTGGTTGGTGGTTTGTTCCTTTGTTCTTACTAGGTCTCTTTGTTCAAAGTGTTTTCTTTTTCTTCTTTTCTCTAAGAGTTGTTAAATAATCTAGCTCTTTTCTTCCAATGACAACTCTTCTTATTCTCTTTCTTTTAATCTTTAAGCTAATAACTGATCAGCCTCAATCTTTGCTTGAATTCCATTCCATTCTTCAGTCAAGGCAACATTGGCTTCATCTTTTTTCCCTTGCTAGTCTTTCTTCTTCTTCTTCAGCTTGTAGCTTGAAGGCAAGTTCTTCATCAAGTCTGGTTTGATCTTTCTTTGAGAATTTTTTCACAGGTTCAGGTTCAACCATTTTACCTTTACCTTTGTCCTGAATTGTTGCCTAGAATGGTTGTTGTGAAGATATTCTTGTTGTTGTTGTTGTTGCTGATTCCACTGGATCTTTGAAGAGAATTCCTTTCACCTTAGGCTTTACTGTTCTTAATTTTTGAAGTGCTTGAGCCAATGTGATTTCTTCAGTAGTTATTGGTAACAGTTGTTGCAGCAGACCACCAGTACTAACTACAACATCATTCTTACTATCAGGAACTCGCATGTTTCGTGTAACAAATACCTTCTTCAACCACAGATCACTACAATCAACATAATTCTTCATTCACATTCTGTGTACTAACCAGGGTAATGTTTTATACTAGCAGCACTAACTACTTAGCATATTTTTCATTAAAGTTAATGAACAGCACTAACTTTAGCTTAGCAGCAGTATCACAAACCTGAGTAGCAGTAACTCTAAGATCATCAAGAAGTCTTTTAATCCTAACAACCCTCCCCTAGACTTGATATTCTTCTTTAAAATCTTCAAGTTTCTTCATTGAAAGCTTCATTAAACACCAGGAGGATGCTTCCAAACACTTCATTGATTCTTAAGCTGTTTTGTAAGATGTTTAAGAAGCTGATATACCATTTTACTGAAATGATCACATTGAATCTTTTTGTTCAACATATCAGCAATTGTTGCAGGTGTAAGGGGATATCTCTTTTCTACCAACATATGAATGTGCATATGTTGCATTCTTAAAGAATGAACTCCACAGGAGTCATATATTTTCCAATCTAATATTCTGTAATCCTGTTGATTCCTCCATACTGTATCTTCTGTATAAGGATCAAACATTGTCTTTAGATCACCCCATGGCACTCTCTCATAGCCCTCCTCTGGCCTTGTTGACCCATGCTTAACAGAGTTTCCAAATCTTCCATGTCAAAACTTTTGAGCATATAACTGAAGACTAAGTACATTTTTGAACTTCCATCAGCCATGATTATCTGGTAATAGGTTTTCTTCCCTTCTTTATGGATCTTCCAGTCAACAATGCTTAGAGGCTTAGTAGCCAAAGGAATAGCATCAATTGCTACTTCCTCTTCATCAGGAACAATTTCTATAAGCTCTTTAATCTTAGCTACTTCTTGATCATCATCCACTTCAGTTGTTTTTTGAACATCATCTACCTTTTGCTTTTTAGTGACCTCTTGTTCTAGCTCAGTGCTTGCTCTTTTTGAACTACCCTCCACTAACTCAGTTCTAAAATCCACAAATGTATTCACCCTTTTGAAAGCTCTGTCAAACATCTTCGGAATAGAATCAAAAGATTTGTTCTTCAAGTCTTTGGGCTTCTTTCCTTCCATATTCTTCAGGTAAGTACACATGATTTTTCTTTGTTGAGCTTGGGTTGGTGGTTTGTTCCTCTTTTCTTCTGCTCTTTTTGCTGCAAAGTGCTTTCTTCTTTTCTTCAAGAGTTATACAAATAATGTAGCCTTTTCTGCATCAGACAACTCTTCTTGCTCTTGTGCTTGCAGTCTTTGAGCCAATTCATGATCAGCCTCAATCTTAGCATGAATATCACCATTCTTCAGTCAAGGCAACATTGGCTTTTTGTTCTTTTTCAACTTTCTCTCTTGCAAGTCTTACTTCCTCATCAAATTCAGCTTATAACTTTGAAGCAATTTCTTCATCAAGCCTGATTAGTTCTTTCTTCTTCATAGGCTTCTCATGTTCTACCATTTTCCCTTTGCATTTGTCTTGAACATTTGTCTGTGATGCTTTAGCTAGTGAAGAAATTGTTGTTGTTGTTGTTGTTTTACCTGGCTCTTGAAAAACAATTCCTTTCTTGGAGTTGGAATTGTAGCAGTTGTTATAGTTGTAGCAGCACTAACCTTTGTACTGGCAGCACTAACTGGTATACTTCTCTCTTCTACAACATCCCCTTTTTCTTGAACTTTTGCACTTCTTAAAGCTGCAAGTGCTTGAGCCAAAGTAACTTCATCAATACTTAAATTCACATCTTTAACAGCAACTTCTGGTTCTGCTAACACCTCATCACCAGTCAAAGTGTTCACATCAAACATATCAGCATCATCTTGATCATTAACCAGGGTAATGTCTTCATCAGCATCAATAGCATTTATCCCCCCCTATTTGGATGCATCCTCACCCAAACTTTCTTCATCTCTAGGGGATTCTACCCTAGCTATAAGACCAACTTTATATAACCTTTTAAGCCCATGAGTTCCTGACCTCTTTTTCTGTTCAAGCTTCTTGACTCTCCTTTTCAAACTTGTAATCTCATTAGCTTGAGTGGTCTTTATAGTCTCCAAATCAAGAACCCTTTGTTGTAAATTGGTACATAGTTCCATCAATTCCTGAAGTTTCATACTATCCTTACCACTTCAAAGTGTGTTACCTCTTGCGAGTAGTGGATCATTAAAAAGTTTAGACACATTCTCAGACCTAGTCTGAGCAATTGTATCCCCCATGGTTTCTTGGCGCCTGGGACCACCACCTGAACTAGTTCCTGGGGAACTTGGTTCATTAGGTGTTGCCTTGGATTGGGTCTTATCTATGTTACCCCTATCCTTCTCTACATCTAAGCTAGTAGCAGTAGTGGCAGCCCTATCCAAACTATCATCCATCTCCTCATTGACAGCCTCATCTGCAACATAATCACTAGGAACACCAGACTGAGGTACCTGAGGGTCCTTTCTCTTTGGCATCCTAGGTCTTTGAGTCTTTTGAGGTTGAGATGTTGATGTTTGAATAATGGTGGGTATGTGATAGGGATCAGTGGGATTTGCTTAACCTGCACCTATTTCTTCTTGATCATGTACCACCATTGTTGGAAATAAGGGTGTTTCCCTTCTAGAAAAACCGTTCCTTACCCGTCTTATGTTTCCAAAAATCTTCTTAGTGTGAGAGGGTGCATCATAAATTCTCTTGTGAGTTGTCAGCCCATCAAGTTGTTTATTCACAAACACTTGTACAAACCTTGGATACATAAAAAATTTACCTACATTATCCAAGTTCTTCACCATACTTTCAAAAATGTATTTTGAAAAGTTAAACTTCTGGTTTGTAGCTAATCAGATAATTGCAGAAGCCATAGTGCTACTAAACCCATTCCATGCAGTAGTCTTAGAACATAAGCATTGTAGAATAGTATGAATAAGGAATTTCCGTTGTGGGGAAAAGAATGCCTTATAGAAAGCAAGCTTCTGTGAAATTTTCTCATACCCCATTAATGTAAGTTGTTCAAAGATGGTAGCATTGGGTAGACAATCAACACCTTCAGCATCTTCTATTTGAAGATCTCTTCTTACAATCGATTCAGTAATAATGATCTTCTTTCCATCCACTAGGGCTTGTAACTGTACTTCCCCATTGATAGTTTTTGCCTTGACAGTAGCCCAGAATTGTTCAATGCACGAAGTATATATTGTGGGATTGATTTTTAGTGCATACTTTATATTGTGTGCATTAAGAAAATCCATAATTTGCTCAAACCCTTCACTTACAGCGGGTTTAGCCAAAAACACGACCATGTTATGAGTATCAGCAAACTTTAGGGTCGTCATTGTGTTGGGTTTTGATGATGAATGATGAAATTGAGTTAGGGTTTATGACTAGAGAGTATATGAGTAAATGACATGGATTAAATGAGTGACTGAAACCTTTAATTAAAGTATTTATGAAAGTACCCTCAGCAGCATTAACTTTCATCAGCAATAATAAGTTATGCCTAGCAGCATTAACTTTTACCAGCAGTATTAAGTTTATGCCTAGCAGCATTAACTTTGAGTCACCAGCATTAACTCCAATTCCATTCCAAACACTCTGTCTGTTTTTAATATATTCAACTTTCTTTCTATTTTTTCTTTTTTTTTCAACTCACCATCTCTCTCAATTCTTTTACTCACCAAATCACTCTGTCTGTTTTTATTCGACACATCTCTCTTTCTATTTTTATTCTCATCAATTATCTCAATTCTTTTACTCACCAAAACTCTCTGTCTATTTTCTCTAATAACCAGCTTTTCCATCATCAATCTAACACTTTTCTTTGCTTTTTCTGCAAAATTTTAGTTCAAAAACCAAGAAAACATATGCCATAGCAATTTTCATAATTTTCATAGTATTAATTATACCAGCGGTATTAAGTATAACTAACAGTATTAAGTCAGCAGTATTAAGTATAACTAGCAGCACCGATTCCACAGTATTTTTCCTAGGAACTAGATTCATTAGGTGTTGCCTGGATCGGGTCTTGTTATAGTTACCACTAACCTGCTCTGCTCTAAGGACTAGAAGCATAGTGGCAGCCCTTCCAACTGTCATCCAACTCCTTATAACAGCCTCAACCAGCTACATGTTCAGTAGGTACCACTAGATTGAGGTATCTTGAAAGTGTCCTTTCTCTTATGGCTTCACTAGGTTTTGGTTTCTTTTTGAGGTTGAGATGTTGATGGTTGAATAAAAGTGGGTGTGTGATGGGGATTAGTGGAATTTGCTGAACCTTCTCCCATTTATTCTTGAACTTGTACCACCATTGTTTGGAATAATGGTGTTTCCCTTCCAAAAAAACCTTTCCCTACCCTTCTCATATTCCCAAATATCTTCTTAGTGTGAGAGGGTGCAATATATATTCTGTTGTGAGTAGGCATCCCTTCAAGTTGTTTATCCAAAAAGACTTGTATAAACCTTGGATACATAAAAAATTTGCCCATATTATCCAAGTTCTTCACCATACTTTCAAAAATGTATTTTGAAAAGTTAAACTTCTGATTTGTAGCTAAATAGATAATTGCAGATGCCATAGTGCTACTAAACTCATTCCATGCAGTAGTCTTAGAACTTAGGCATTGTAAAATAGTATGAATCAGAAATTTCCATTGTGGGGAAAAGAATGCCTTATAGAAAGTAAGCTTCTGTGAAATTTTCTCATACCCCATCAGTGTAAGCTGTTCAAAGATGGTAGAATTGGGTAGACAATCAACACCTTCAGCATCTTCTAGTTGAAGATCTCTTCTCACAGTTGATTCAGTTATGATTATCTTCTTTCCATCCACTAGGGCATGCAACTGTACTTCCCCATTGACAGTTTTGGCTTTGACAGTAGACCAGAACTGTTCTATGCACGAAATGTATATAGTGGGATTGATCGTTAGTGCATATCTTATAGGATTTGCATTCAAAAAATCCACTATCTGCTCAAACCCTTCACTTTCTGCGGGTTTAGACAAAAACGCGACCAAATTGTGAGTATCTGTAAACTTTAGATCCGCCATTTGTGTTGGGTTTTGATGATGAATGATAAAATTGAGTTAGGGTTTGTGATTAGAGAGTATATGAGTGAATGAAATCGATTAAATGAGTGATTGAAACCCTTAATCGAAGTATTTATGAAAATACCCTCAACAGCATTAACTTTCGCCCAGCAGTAGTAACCCAACAGTAGTAAGTTATGCCTAGCAGCATTAATTTTCACCAGCAGTAGTAAGTTTATGCCTAGCAGCATTAACTTTCACCAGCAGTAGTAAGTTTATGCGTAACAACATTAACTTTTACCAGCAGTATTAAGTTTATGCCTAGCAGCATTAACTTTGAGTCACCAGCATTAACTCCAATTCCATTCCAAACACTCTGTCTGTTTTTAATATATTCAACTCTCTTTCTGTTTTTCAACTCACCACTTCTCTCAATTCTTTTACTCACCAAATCACTATGTCTGTTTTTATTCCACACAGCTCTCTTTCTGTTTTTATTCTCACCAATTCTCTCAATTCTTTTTCTCACCAAAACTCTCTGTCTATTTTCTCTAATAACCAGCTTTTCCATCATCAATCTAACACTTTTCTTTGCTTTTTCTGCAAAATGTTAGTCCAAAAACCAAGAAAACACAATCCATAGCAATTTTCACAATAATCACAGTATTAATTATACCTAACAGTATTAAGTATAACGAACAGTAGTAACCAGCATATTAAGATACACTATCCCCCCCACACCCACCCCCGCAGCACTAATTAATAACTTAATATCAAAAACTTTTTAATGATGATGAATAACAGATACTAATTCAAACAAAACCAACAAAAACATAAAGAGATAAAAGATTTTAAGGATTAGCATTCCAATACTAACAATCAAATATTGAAACCTACTTACATAAAAAGCTTTTGTAAGTAAATATACAACATTCTTGTCAGTATGTATTTTGACACATTTTGAAATCAAATTCTTTTCATTGGCAATCCCTAATAAAATGGATGACTAGTCTCCAAATGTTTTTGTTTTTGAATAAAAAACAGGATTTTTAATTATGCAAATAGTACTGTTATTATCAATAAAGATATTGGTATGCATAAATTGTATCCCCATATCAGTATATTAATATGAAACTAAGACCCTTGTCCACATCAGACTTGAAGCAGCCACATACTCACTTTTGGTGATGGAATTTCAACCACTGTCATTTCTGTCACAGCCATGAATTATGTTATCAACTCCAAGTAATTTGACAACTCTTTTTTGTAGACTTTCATCCAAGCTAGCTCCAGCATAATCCTATTAGTGTATGCTACCAAATCAAAAAGAGAATCTTTTGGATACCAAAGGCCTAATTTTGGTTGACCTTTTAAGTACCTAAAAATCCTTTTCACAGTATGAAGATGTGAAACCTTTGGATTGACTTAGTATCTAGCACAAACACACACTGCAAACATGATGTCACGTCTTAAAGATGTAAGATACATCAATGAACCAATCATTGACCTATACATATGAACATCCACTTCTTCACCATCTTCATCCTTGAGCAGTGGCTTTTGAGTTTCCATTGGTGTGCTTACAGTCTTGACTTCTGTAAACCTAAATTTCTTTAAAATTTTAGCAACATATTTATCTTGACTAATAAATATGCCATCCTCCTTCTGCTTCACTTATAATCCCAAGAAGAATGTAAGTTCTCCCATAAAACTCATCTGAAATTTCTCAAATGCAATGCATAGCTCCATCTTTGTTGAACCAAAGATCATATCATCCACATAAACTTGGACCAGCAAAATATCACCTTTGTACCTTTTTATAAATAAGGTCTTGTCAATTTTCCCTCTTTGAAACCCATTGTCCAACAGATATGTTGACAAGGTTTCATACCAAGCTCTAGGAGCTTGATGTAGTCCATACAATGCTTTTTCAACCTTGTATACTCTATCAGGAAAGTCTGGATCTTCAAATCCTAGTGGTTGACATACATACACCTCTTCTTCAATCTTCCCATAGAGAAAAGCACTTTTTACATCCATTTGATACACCATAAAATCTTTAAATGAAGCATAAGCTAAAAATAGCCTAATTGCTTCAATTCTTGCAACAGGGGCAAAGACTTCATCATAGTCAATCCCTTCTTCTTGTGTGTACCCTTGAGCAACCAATCTTGCTTTATTTCTTATCACAATTCCCCTTTCATCCTTTTTATTCCTGAAAACCCATTTAGAGCCTATAGCCCTTTTTCCATTTGGTAAATCCACTAAAGTCTAAACTTCTTGTAACTTGAATTGTAGAAGCTCTTCCTGTATAGCCTCTATCTAGCTTGGATCCTTCAATGCATGAATTACCTTTTTAGGTTCTTCTTGTGATAAAAAACAAGCAAACAAGCAGTTTTGAAGGTCTTTATGGTTTGTTCTTTGTTGAATAGTACTAACAAACCCATGTTCCTCCAAATTCTTTAACATCTTTCTTGTTTGTGTAGCTGATTGCAAATCTCCAATCACTTTATTAAGAGGATGATCATTATGAATTCTTATAGTTAGATTTGGACTGACTTGGATTGTTGTATCCAAATTGTTCATGTCAGCCATTGCACCATCATCTTCATCGTCTCTTAAGAAGTTAAATATGCTATAATCTTCCAAAGTAGGCATATTTAGATCAAATAGAAGTTCAATGCTTGTTTTTCCACCTGGTATGTGTTTAATTACACATACCTTTGACCATCAAAAACGGACTTAATTGACCAAAAATATACCAAAAATACATTGTATTTGTATGTTTTGCATTTATATTGTGCAGGTAACGGATATCTAAGAAAAGGACAAAAACAAAGTCAAAAACAATAAAACCGAGCACAAGAATGGAAGGAGTGAGAAAGTCAAAGTCAAAAAGTCAACCAAAGCCAAACCCGAGAAGTCAAAGTCAAAGCAGAAGCCGTAATCGAAGAATTACTTAATGGGCCCACCCACACCCATCTAATAGTCCGGGTCAGCCCATTAATGTATTATTAGAAGGCTTATACAAAGGAAATGGGCCAAAACCCTTTTACTTATCACTCGGCCCAAAATTGCAAAGTATCCCAAACCCCTTTAACGGCAGTTAGTCCAAAACACACAACCCTTTAACGTTGTTATGCCACAAGGACCATACATGCAATATAACTATATGACTTGAGGGGACATTTCTGCCAATATCACAAACCTTTATCACCTCAAGGACGATGGTTGCAAAACAACAACACAACATGAGGGACTAAACTTGCTATTTCCCCAAACTTGTACCCTGTAAACAAAACACTATATATCTTCCTCCCTTTCCCACCAAAACCCCTAACCCCACTATTCATCACCCCTGTCAATTCTACCTCGACTTTGGCACCCCTAAACAAAATAAGATCACACCCCTCTCAACCCCACATAACATGGTCAATGCCACCTTGGCAATCCCCTTAAACCTCATTCAACAAAGAAAAAATGACAAGAAATTGATGGTTGGGATCATAAAACTTGGGCAACACTCATATTGGATGGCCAAGATTGAGACCTCTCACAAAAGAAACACATCAAAGAAGACCAAGACTTAGCTCGTTTAGTATAAAATAGGACTCATTGTAAGCCTTTGAACTAGGACTCATTGTAAGCCTTTGGGCAGTCAGCTTTTAACATGGTTTTAATTTTTTGCTTTATTTTTAAGTCTTTTAAGTTGTTATTTTCCCAAGTCCTTGTAACTTTTTATAAGTAATGAAAATTTAAAGTTTTTAAAATTAATTAAGTAAAATTTTGAATTCCTGTTTTTCTTATTGGTAAAAGTCTCTCATAAGCTGTTTTAAGCTCGTATAAAAACATATAAGCAACCTGTTGTAATTTAAATATAAGTACTTAAGAAAATTTTACAAAAACCAAAAAAATCCACCCTCAAATACCACAGCTTATTTGGAAGATAAGCCAGAAATGAAAGGGCTTATGGACACTACTAGCTTGTCTTTTGACAAGCTAGAGCTTGTAGATTAGCTTATTTATAAGCTTGTTTACCCTGTTTAAGCAAGGGCTTTGTAAGTTTTCAAAATTCCAAGTTTTAGCTTATTTACTGTAGAACTGCTTATTATTGCTTATTTACTGTTTGTAGTTGCTTATTGTTGCTTATTTATGTTATTAAATGCTTATGTATGCCTGCTTATAGCTTAGATTTCATTTGTTTTAGTTTTTATTAAAATCTGTCCATTTAGCTTAAAAATTAGCATAATATGTTTTAGCTTGTTTGAGCACTTAATTCTTGTTAAAATTTGCTTATTGTCACTTATTAGACTTGTTAATCATCTGGTTTTTGCAAAACTTTAGCTTAAAATCTTTAAATCTCTTTAAAAAGGCCAAAACAGAAGTTAAAGGGGTGTTTGGTTTAACTATGAAAATGGGTGAAAATGGGTCAAAATTAGCTGTGAGTTTTTGAGTTAACTTAGATTAGATATAAGTAGTCATAAAAGTGAGTTAGGTTAAGTTTTTAAGTGCTTAATTTTAAAAATCAGAGTTTGTAAATCTTGTGTATTGAATCTGTGAACTCCTAGTTAATTTAATGAGCTCATTTGATTAGGTCTTTGCATCTTGAGAAATTAAGATGTTTTTGTGTTCATACATGTGTCAAAACAAGTTAGAACATAGAATGCAATAGTTCTGCAAGTGTGGTTATGTGTTTTGCAAAATTCTGTCAAAAAAAATGCAAAGTGTGTTTTTAGTGAAAAAAAAAGCTTTTTGATTGCTTTTTCTGACTTAACCTTAATTTCAAAATGATTTTTGAAAATTGATATAAGTTCTTTGAGGTCTAAGCTCAATCTGTTTTGAGGTCTTATATCCATAAGGATCTGTTTACACACTTATTTTTAAGCTCAAAAAGTGTCATTTTCAAAGAAAAAAAATAGGAAACTCGGCATGCACTAAGTAAAAATAGCCCTTTTCATTAGCATTTTTCTTGGCTTATCTTTGCTTCAAACTCCTTTTTGTTAGCTGATAATTGTAGCTTATTGTTCAATCTTTTTAGTGGTACAAGCCACTTTTCCATAAGGTTCTGAGTTGTGGCTTAAAAATAAGCCCAAAGGCACCTTGAGGGGCTGTTTGGATAGCAGTTGTGACCATTTTGCTTATTTGATTTTCTGTGCTTATTGGCTATTTTCTTTTGCTTATTTTTGTTCAAAATTGCTCATTAGGTGTAGGTTCTTGTTTGTCTTAGCTTATTTTGGATTTGCCTTAGCTTATTTAGTTTTTAAAAGCTTAAAAAATGCCTTAGTTTAGACTTAGTGTAAAAACTTAAACTGCCATCTTAATTATCCTTTTTCCCAGCTTATTTTTAAGATTCATAAAAAGTTATTTTTTTAAAAGTTGTTATTTTTGCCTAATTTGTAAGTTTAAAAAAAAGAAAAAAAAGAAAAAAAATGTTTTCTAAAAAGAGAGAGGCATGTGGTTTGAACCCATGACCTCTCCCTTCACACATACACATCCCACACTCTCACACACTTAACCATTAGCACCAGATAGGGCCATATGCCATTGTTTCCAAAATCAAATATTTAACCACTCATTCATTCCCTTTTCTCTTTTACACTTCTTAGCTTATTTAGGGCTTATTCGAGCTTATTTAATAAGCTGGCTTATCCAACTTATTTTTCCTGCCTTCCTTATAACCTTTAGGACTTTTAGTGATTTTTCTAGATTTTTTATAAATATTTTAGTATTTTTAATAATTAATTTAGATTAAAACTATTTTTAATTCATAAAAAATTATTGAAAAGTCAAAAAAATATAATTCTTTTTTAGAAAATTTTCTTTTTATCATTTAGGACTTAGGAAAATTAATTTTGCATCCGTAGGGTTAAAATTGTAGGATTTAGTTTTTTAAAGAACGGGTTTTAAATCCCGTCATCGTTTTCGCATTTTAACTTTAATTGCCTTCATTTCTTATGTTCCCGTAGACTTAGGATTCCTTTCCCATGCCTTATTTATGTTTCCCGTAGAATTACTTTTCATTTATATGCCTTATTTTGTTTCCCGTAGATTTTTAAGTTATTTATATGCCTTTATTGCTTTCCCGTAGTTTAGGAATTAATTCCCGTGCCTTTGCTTGTTTTTCCCGTAGATTTAAGTATTCCTTAGTTTTAAATTTCCATAATTTCCCGTAGATTTAGAATCCAAAAACCAAATCCTTCTTTCATTCAAGCATCCAAAAGTCAAACCAATAACGTAACTGTCAATTTCACGCGTCGTTGGGAGAACGACCCGGGTGATCACTTTCCCGGAATCATTTATATCATACCCGTGAGTTTGTTGACCTTTTTCCTAAAGGGTTGACTAGGTTGACTCGCAGGTTATATATTTTGATTAAAATTATACTACTATTTGATATATAATTACCCCTAAAAAGGTGGTTATCATTTTGGCGTCGTTGCCGGGGAGGTGTGTTGCGACAATATCGTTACGGTTTGACGATTAGTGACTTGAAGACCTTTCCTCGTGAAGTTTTTGTTTTTCGTTTGTGAATATTTTGTTCTTAAAAAAATACAAAAATATTCTTTTTAAAGAAAAATAAAAAAAAAATATAAAAACATTGTCCTTAAATAAGAATAAAAATCATCATCAATATAATGCTCTCAACTGGAGCATTATCATAACAAGTTCCCAAACAAAAGATTAAAACTTGCTTTTGTGTCACTTG
>BQNB010125250.1:0-17740 GCA_026074375.1 Tanacetum coccineum | reverse complement strand
CTTCTTCATCTCTCTATAAATAGCAGCTTAGGGCTCTCATTTTAGTAGTTGTTTTTCTGTTTTTAATTTTCATTTTGTATTTTCCTTTAATTTTAAGCAACTTTTTTCTTTCAAATTTTTAAATAGCTTTAAGCTCTTGTACTGTTGTTCTTTACTCTTGTACTTCTTCAATTCAGTAATACAATTCAGTTTACACGTTTCTTAATCATTTGTTTTCAAGTTTAAGTCGATTTCATCAAATAAGCTCTAAATAAGCTCATTTGAGCTTATTCTTTCTCATAAGCTCAATTTTAGTCAAATTCTGTTTCTTAAGCATTCATTTACTCATATTACTCATTTTACATCTAAACATGATCACTTGAGTTAACTTGAGTTCAATTTGGAAGCTTAAAGGAGAAATAAGCTAAATTCTAGCTTATTGAGGTTTAGAGGCAAGGTGCCATTAGGTTCAAGCTTTATAAGCCACTCACTCAGATAGAGTGGCTTAAGTGCTGAGACTCCATAACTTTCAGGTTCTATTTTCTTAGTTTCATTTTAGCTTAATTTGAGTTTTAATATTTGCTTATTTCTATTCAAAGTTTGCTTAATTCTCTGCAATCATGTTGTTTAAGCTTTGTAATTAGCTGTTTCTAGTTTTCATTAGATTTAGTTTGAATAATCTCACTTTCTTATATAATTCTGTCATTAAGTAGTTTAAACCTATTAGAGTAACTAGCTTGTTTTTACTAATAAGCTATAGATTTTATAGCTCACATAGTTTTATTAAGTCATTTTTAGTAGAAGTAGATATTAGGTTTAAGCTGTTTTAGAGTTTAAATAGCTGTTAAGCCAAAAATAGTTTGAACAGAATTCATTAAGGTGTGTTTGGATTAGGCTGTGTTTGACTATTAAAGTCAAGACACATTTGTTTTAAACTTTCCTTTAGCTGAGTTAGGGCATATTATAAGTTTTTAAACAGCTTTTAGAAGTTAGATTGTTGAATTTAAAAGTTTAGAGCTTAAACACTTGAGTTTTGCACCAGGACAGTTTTGACTATAAGTAAAATTTGAAGTTTAAGTAATTTCTAGTGCAAGGATGTTAAAACTTGGTTAAAATGGATGTAAATACATGAATTGAGATAGTTTAGGAGTTTCTAAAGTGGTACTATATCCTGCATTTTAGTCTTTTGCAAACCACATCAGCAGCCAAACATATCAGCAACATCACTTAGCAGTAGTTTGATATTTAGCCATTAACTCATTTTGAAGTTTAAAATTTCTAGTTTGAATTTGCAAATTACTTTTATCTAGGTTGATTTTAGATAATTAGTGTAGCTTATTTCCAAAATCTCAGCATCTAAAGTTTAGTGATAAGCTTTTTAGCTTATTTGAAAAAAGCTTAAAAACAGTTTCAGAAAACCTTGCACTTTTTCATCTTAATTTTCTTTCTAATTTTGTTAACACTAGGTTAATTTTAGTTTAGATTCCTTTAAAACACATCTTAAGCATCAATAAGCTCCTTTTGTTTTAGATTTCACCTAGAAATAAGCTAGTTAGAAGCTAAAATCCAAAAAGTTCTCTAAACACCTAGTTTCTGTGACAGAATTTTGCACTTTTTCATTTCATTTTTCTTGTTAAAGTTGTTAAAGTTTAGTTAATCTTTGTTTAGAATCCTTTAGTATACATCTTAAGTCACAATTAGCTTCTTTTGTTTCAAAGTTTCACCTAGAAATAAGCTAGTTAGAAGCTAAAATCCAAAAAGCTCTCTAAACCCCTAGTTTCTGTGACAGAATCTAAGTAGCTTATTTTCTAGCCTATTGAGTTGTTAAAAGTTGAAAGTCCTTTTGTTAATGTTGTAGAGAATAAGCTGTTTAACAACTTTGTAGTTTTAAGTTTTTGCTGAATTTTATTTTTCAATAAGCCAAAAATAAGCAAATTCGTAGGGTCTATTTGGTACTTTTCTAATAGTCTAGGGTTACCCGTTTTAACTAGAGTGTAAAATCCCTATAGTTTGCCCGCCTACCCTTCTTTTCCTTTTCTTACAATTTCTACCCTGTCTTTTCTAGAATAATAATTAGAATTAATATTTTTTCAAAATAGTTTTATAAATTAGGGTTTATAGTTTTAATTGGTCAAATTAGGGTACAATTAGGTCATAAAAATTAGGGCTTTTGTTTCCATTTGATTTCTGCACCATTTTAGTATCTTAAAACCATTTTTCTATATTTTTCCAGTTAAATTTGTATTTTCTAGAAATTAAAATAGACTTTAGTTAATTTCTTTTTCTTAGAAAATTCATAAAAAATTCAAAAATAGTTAAAAAATTCTAATTCTTTTTCCTAAAATTTTCATTTTAAATTTGTGATTTTTAGGTATAAAATTTGTTAAAAATTCGTGCCTTAGATTTTAAATTTCAGTTTTAGCTCGCATTTTACATTTCGTGCATTTAAATTTTGTGCTAGTTAATTGTTTTTCAATTCATGCTATTATATTTTGTAGTGTAATCAATCATTAAAAAAATCCTTTATCAATCTTAACTCGAATCCGAATTATTCCTAAATTCTCAATTCACGATTTCGTTGGGACACGACCCGAGGAAAAGTACTTCCCGGATAAAAAATATACAAATTGTGTTTTCTTTAGTGAGATTTCTACCTTATATTTCTCTTGTTTGAGAAGTATTTTGGAAAGAAATTTTCACGGGATTAATACTATACGTATATAAATTTGACTACAACCAAATTTTGGCGCCGCTGCCGGGGAAGTCGTGAACGATTGTTGAAGAATATTCGTTGAAGTAGAGTTTCGAAGATCCTTCCTTTGGAAGTTATTTTGCTATTTTTTGTATAAAAATATAAAAAAGTTCATTAATTCGATTCCTATCGAATTAAGTAAAAAATATATAATAAACATTTGGATACTAGCTATCCATCTTAAACCATTCCAATAAACAACAAAACAAATCGTGAAGTACTTGCGAGGTACGACGGACCTTTAAGTTTACAAACTATAAGGTGAGTTTAAGGAAAAGTGATAGCTACTCTCTAAGTAGTCATTGCGGCTCGCTAAGCTTTTCCGCTCACTTGTGCGTAATCTTGGAGACTTATCGTGAAGCTTGTAATAAACGGTTACCAAAAATAGTTTTTCTTCTTAATAAATACTAAAAAATTTAATTTTCCCCAAAAAGAATCTTCTCAATCTCAAATTCTTTAATTATTCACAGCCCCCCCCCCCCGAAAAGCTAAAAATATTCTCTTATTCCTCCTTTAATTTGTTTAATTCTCATTTTCTTTATCCTCTATAATGTTTAATTCTTATGGCGCCTAATCGTTCAAAATCCCTTTATGCAATCAAAGAATGTTCAACTTGTGGAAGTTGGTACACTAAAGAATGTTGCTCAATAGGAAATCTTAATGATCAGATCATAGTTCCCGAGCCCGACTCTTCTCTGCATTGTGCGGTGTGTGGAACCCCGGTCGATGGTCTCCCCCCCCCCCCCCCACCGTTTGTCATGGATGTACCTCGTACTACGTATGATATTCGAAAAAAGATTTGTTTACATATTGTGTTGAGAATGAAATTTTACAAAATACTTTCAAGAATACTTCCCCAAGGTCCATCCATTGACAAGGCCATACGATTGTTAATGCTCCTCGAGAGCCAAGCGTTGTTGCCAAGAACCTCCGGTGTGAATATTTACAAAATCTCACAATCGACCATAATTGTTGTTATGAGTGCGGTGATTCATTAAATGGGATTTTTTGTCAAAAATGCATTTGTGAATCTTGTGGAAAAGGTGCTCACTTCGGTTACAATTGTCCACCAAAAGATCCGATCATTTCTGAGCTGGAACCGTGCTACAATCGAAATTTTGATTATTCTCCACATGATTCACAAACTCTTCCACAACAATATCTTTGTTGTGAAAACTGTGGGGGTCCTCATGAGACTTACCAATGTCAGCCGATGAACCAAGAGTATTTTTATTCTCATTCTTCCGGCTTTGACCAATTTCAACCCCCGCAGTTTTCCGATGTTTATCAGACTCCTCCGGTAGCAAGTATGGAAATGCTACATGCTCAAACGGATCTTATAGAATCTATGCAAAACTTCTTGAAGAAGTATGATCACATACCTCATAATGAAAAGAGCATCAAGTTATTGCTTGCTGAGGAGAAATTTTTGAAGATCAAGCAAGTTGTGGAAGAAGAGCAAACTCAACCTGAGTATTTGCAAGAATTGTTGCAAAGTCTTCTTAAGGATTTACAAATCCTTAATGAAATTCAACCACTAAAGCAAGAAACTCCTAACCAAATCCAGAAAGATCAAGAAGAGAAGAGTATTGCGGAACTGCTTGCTGAGGAGAGACTTCAAAAAGCTAATCAAGCCTTAAATGAAAGTCAATCTCCTCAAGAAATGAGAATCCAAGATTTGGAGATTCAGAAGCAGCAGTGTTTAGAAGAAATGAAAGAATGGATGAATGATTTAGGAATAAGAGAAATTCGAAAGGAGGAGATCGATATTGATTATAGAAGGAAATGTGAAGATAAGATTTATGAGCTTAAGGATAAATTCAATGGTCTAAGCATTGAAATTCGGAAAATCATACAAGAAGCAGAAGAGCTTAGAGAGTCTGAAGCTAGAGCTCGAATTCAGAAGATTATCATTGACGATGATGACGATGATTTGGGATTTTATGCGGTTCATCCGAATACGATACACACTCCCGTTTCGCAAAACGTAGAGCCTAAAGGAATCACTCTTATTGGGAGGACGAGCTATTTAACACTACTCCGGAAACGGAGACGATTAGTGTTGAGACCCTTGTTTCAAACCCAAGTGAGTCCGAGGGTCTTTCCGACAATGAAAGCGAGTGTGATATGCCTGTTTGTGATGTATCTTCTCCGATTTTTACGGTTTTCTCTAATCCTCTTTTCGATTCTAACGACAACTTCTCTAGTGATGATGAGTCAGTATCCGAAGAGGAAATTCAAAAGGATGAATTTAATTCTTTCTCCAATCCTCTTTATGATATTGACGATGAAATCATTACAAATGAAAGTAATCTTCTTTCTAAAAAGGATTTAGACGAAATTATTCTAATTCCACCAGGAATTGATGAACCGTGCTTTAACGCCGAATCTGATCTTTTAGAATCTCTACTAAATCGTGATTCTCCGATTGATTCTACAAAGACAGATTCTATTTTTGATGAATTTTCTTTTCTTCCGGAAGAACATAATTCTGAAAATGTTAATACAATTATCGAGTCTCTCTCTTATTCTCCTATCCCCGTTGAGGATAGTGACTCTCTTATAGAGGAGATCGATTTATTTCTTACTTCCGATGACTCGATGCCACCGGGCATTGAGAGCGACGATTATGACTCGGAAGGGGATTTTCGTTTTCTTAAAGAATTGCTTATCAATGATTCTTCTCCCCTTCCCAACATGAGTCATATAACCTTGATAGTTTGATATCCGGAATCAACCGGGTTGTTAAATGTTGTTTTCGATTTTGAGCCTCGTAGCAGCCGTAGCGAAAAATGAATTGATGTGCTTATTAATGATGAATCTTTTGATTCGGGGTGAAGGTGAAAATGTTGTTTCTCTAAATGTTGAAGAGGTAGATTCCTTCACATTTATATTAGATCTTTTCTACTTTTGTCACCTATCCGTGGTTTTTCCCGCATATTACTCCACGGCGGAGTGAGATAAAGGTTTTATCGGGATATTTTTGATAATGTGCTTCCAAGAAGAGTTCTTTACTCTTGATGTTTTTGACCCACTCCACCCACCCTTAATGGACTTTCATGTTACCAAAGCATTTTTCTGGTGTTTCACAATTTCTCTGCTTGGAAATCTTTTCTAAAAAAGTTTTTTGAACCCCGGAATCAAAATGACTCCGGTATATCTTTAGCCCTAGTTTGGGGAGGTTTCCAATCTTGGAATTTCTTCACCCTCACTATTACCCGCACATAAGAACTAGTTTGGGGAAAGACGTCAAGCGGAATGGGACTTATAAATAACAAGGCCTTCGTGGGAGGCACACCATGACTTATCCTTTTATTTTCTTTTCTTTTTCTTTCTATTTTTTTGCTTCCCAAGGACAAATTATTCGGGGGCGAGGTATAGCTTGTACTCGGTTAACAAAAAATAAGACGTTTTTGAGTTGTTTTGAGCTCAACAATGAAAGTTGATGGGAAGCTTGTTCTTTTTCGTCCTCTTGTTTGTTGTTTGTGATTTTTGTCTAGGTTTCAGGATTTTGGATGACTCATGGTTTCAAATTTGTGGGAAGGAACAAAGCAATTTCCACAATTTCCATTGATGTTCTCCAATCTTATCTTATTAAAGTAGGAAATCTCTTTTCCTTGTCTTCTTCGAAACTAACTTCTATTATTTTGGCATTTTTTGTCATTAGAATTTTTGGTTAAAAGATTACTTTGGACCATAATTCTTTAAACTTTGAGGACAAGTGTCTTTTTTAGTTTGGGGAGGATATCTTCGATATTGACTTGCACTTCACGCAACCTTGTTTTGAACATTTTTGTGAAAAAAGGAAAAATTTTAATTTTTGCTTATAAGAAAAAAGCTCAAAGAAGCTTAGTGTTGGAAAAAAAAAAACACCTTTTTGTAGTCGTTTGGTGAGAAATAGAGTTAATTTTGACGTATTGACCGGGTTGAAAATGACCGAGCTAGTTCCTTTAAACTACCTTTGATGGGCCAAGCTTTCACCGAATCTATTGCTTTGGATTTTAAATTGTGCAAGAATCAAGATAATGATGTAGTTAAAATAATAAGTGTATTTGCTTAAGCAAGGTTTATTTGAAAAACTAAAGGCTTATATGAATTATTCTGTGTCTTTTTACTACCATATGCTTTTATATACACTTAATCATACGTGATCTTTTTTAAATTTAGCTAAGTCTATCAATGTTTTTAGGAAAAGTCTTACATATTGAAAAAGAATTCATTATTAATATGTAAGTATGATTTTTGGTTTCAAATTAAAAGTTGATTGTTACTAAAGTGCAAATTTTTCATTCATCAGAACAAATATAATTATAAAATGAATGCCAATGAAGCATGTCTATGCGAAAGCATTATTCTTGTGCCAATGAAGCATTCGCCAAAAAAATAGAATAATAAAAGCTATATATAGTTTTTAATCGTTGGGTTTCAAAGTTGAGAGAAAGACTGGATGGAGGTCGCAACTAAGGATAAAAATATGTACGTGGGGAATATGGGTTATCAAGGTTCGTAGGCATTCATCACTAGGGAGCGCGGCCTAGGTGATGATTGCAACTAAGGGACTTTGGATTCTAGGCTTTGTAGGAAAAGGTGTTGTCGCGATAACCCACAAACGTTAGCAGCGGAGTGGGGGTTCGAACTAAGAACACCGGTTGTTGTTGCGATATCCTATTTGGGAGAAAGGCCTAAGTAGGGGTTCGAACTAAGAACAACATTCCTATTGCAAGAAAAAAATAATTATAGTACATGGAAAATAAAAAGAATGGTTAAAAATTTCATTTTCTCAAATCAATTTATAAGTTTTGTTTCCTAATCTCTTTTAGCTTTGAGTCGAGGTTTATCTATGTTATTAACATTTGAGCTCACAAGGCTTATTTGTAAAGCTTAGATGAATTTCAACTATGAAGATAAATTGATCTATGGTTGAGTTAAAAAGAGTGCACACATCTTAATCATTAATTTATTCCTGGGAGTGAAAAGTTCACAAGTTGTAAGTATAAGAGCTTAATCATTTGGACTTATATTGACAATGATCTTGTTTAATAGCTTTGTTTAGTCTAGTGAAAAGTCAAGGATGACGAATTTTCCTCTTTTGTGCTCTATTAATCGGGAGTAGCCTATTTCAATGAGCCTAAAAGTTGCAAAATTGCAATGATTGCCATTAATGTGTTTCCATGAGATTAAATGATGAGAAAAAGCTTAAGTTGTTCAAAAGGGTGATTCATAAAAGGTGAAAACAAGGGCATTTTGGAAACTTGTTAGTTTACAAAGTGTACACTTGATAACATTGCGTGAGGACACGGCAATCCTTTAGTTTGGGGAATTTTGATAAATGCTTAATTGTATATGTAAATTACCCGGGATTTTGCCAAATAAAAGCCATAAAAATGCCAAAAGAATAGAAAAAGTGTGCTTTTGTGTCTAATTGTGCAGGAAAGGATTGAAAAGACAAAAAGAAGCAAAAACAGTCAAAAACCGACAAGGAACGAAAGAGACAAGAACAAGAGTGAAGAATCAGCCAAAGATCAAAGCCGGATCAGCCCGACACAGCAAGAAAGGCAGTCAAAGGTCAAAGGAATAAAGTTAAGGACCATTAGTGACAAGTCTTCAAAGTTCAAAAGCTCATTTGGAGTTATAAAGTTCAAAGGACTAAAGTTGCAAAAGTGGAAAGATGTTTATTAAAGAAGAAAAGGGAAATAAAGACCACAAGGGCCAAATCTGCCATCTTGAAACCTTATTTTACACTAGAAAGGGCGGAGTGAAAGAAAGGGACCAAAAGTGACAATCTCTCAAAGTTTTAAACTGAAAAGGACGCGGTTTGTTATAACAACCTAACTGCCTAACTAATTTTCCCGCCAAATTTACACACAAACCCAACTTCGCCAATTCCACACCCCGCTCCTATATAACTCTCAACCTCGTTCACAACCCCCTCTCCAATCAAAAACGACCACGTGGCATCCATTTATTGGCCAAGACACCTCACTAATCTCATCAAACGGCTACAAATAGCACACTAATGATCAACGGCTGTGATTGAATGGATGAATCTAGAAATCTTCACTCCTCTTCCCCAATTCTCTATAAATAGAGCACATAGGACTCATTTTTCCTGTTGTTGTTTTCTGTTTTAAATTTTCAATTTGTAATTCTCTTGTAATAAGCATTTACTTTCAAAATTTTAGCATTTAGCTTTAAAGCTCTTGTAATCTCTTCTTTTAAACTTGTACTTCTTCAATTCAGTAATACAATTCAGTTTACACGTTTCTTAATCATTTGTTTTCAAGTTTAAGTCGATTTCATCAAATAAGCTCTAAATAAGCTCATTTGAGCTTATTCTTTCTCATAAGCTCAATTTTAGTCAAATTCTGTTTCTTAAGCATTCATTTACTCATATTACTCATTTTACATCTAAACATGATCACTTGAGTTAACTTGAGTTCAATTTGGAAGCTTAAAGGAGAAATAAGCTAAATTCTAGCTTATTGAGGTTTAGAGGCAAGGTGCCATTAGGTTCAAGCTTTATAAGCCACTCACTCAGATAGAGTGGCTTAAGTGCTGAGACTCCATAACTTTCAGGTTCTATTTTCTTAGTTTCATTTTAGTTTAATTTGAGTTTTAATATTTGCTTATTTCTATTCAAAGTTTGCTTAATTCTCTGCAATCATGTTGTTTAAGCTTTGTAATTAGCTGTTTCTAGTTTTCATTAGATTTAGTTTGAATAATCTCACTTTCTTATATAATTCTGTCATTAAGTAGTTTAAACCTATTAGAGTAACTAGCTTGTTTTTACTAATAAGCTATAGATTTTATAGCTCACATAGTTTTATTAAGTCATTTTTAGTAGAAGTAGATATTAGGTTTAAGCTGTTTTAGAGTTTAAATAGCTGTTAAGCCAAAAATAGTTTGAACAGAATTCATTAAGGTGTGTTTGGATTAGGCTGTGTTTGACTATTAAAGTCAAGACACATTTGTTTTAAACTTTCCTTTAGCTGAGTTAGGGCATATTATAAGTTTTTAAACAGCTTTTAGAAGTTAGATTGTTGAATTTAAAAGTTTAGAGCTTAAACACTTGAGTTTTGCACCAGGACAGTTTTGACTATAAGTAAAATTTGAAGTTTAAGTAATTTCTAGTGCAAGGATGTTAAAACTTGGTTAAAATGGATGTAAATACATGAATTGAGATAGTTTAGGAGTTTCTAAAGTGGTACTATATCCTGCATTTTAGTCTTTTGCAAACCACATCAGCAGCCAAACATATCAGCAACATCATTTAGCAGTAGTTTGATATTTAGCCATTAACTCATTTTGAAGTTTAAAATTTCTAGTTTGAATTTGCAAATTACTTTTATCTAGGTTGATTTTAGATAATTAGTGTAGCTTATTTCCAAAATCTCAGCATCTAAACTTTCAAATCATCTTTCTCTTAAAGCTTCGCTTCTAAATGATTTTTAAGGTCATTGATAGACTATCTTCACAAGACATCATAACTTTAAAATACAATGTCCTTCTCATAAACAGCTTCAATCTTTTCATGAACAACTAATCCTAGTTTCCAAATAAATTATAATCCCATATAGATAACACTATAATTTTTACTAGATTAAGATTTTTTAAGAGCATCACGCTGTTTGATCATAACTGTTTATTAAAGAGATTGAAAAATTCAATTAAACTTCTATAGAGAAAATTTGTACCTCAGATATTTGACTTGATGAACTGGATGAACCCCCTGAAAATAATAAATAGCCATTAGAGCAAAGTCTGTGGTCCCTTCCTTACTGAAAGCTACAATCATAACCACCTAATCTCCATCTTAAACAACCAAGGCATTTGCAGGAGTCTCCACTGGTAAAATCCTTCTTTGAGCATCTCTATTTCTATTCCCCTGATTCCCATGGTCCTTTCATTCCTACAAGTGACCATCTCATGGCAAGTTGTAACATTCAACCTTTGTCATTACCAAAGCCGAACATTTTCTTTCATTGAAATTCAGCTCCTCCTGTCTTCTTAAGAATCACTCACCCTTATTTGTAAGCATGGCTACAGGCGCATTTGAAGATCCATCTCTTCGAAGATCATCAGTATCAAACCTGCTTTCCGCTCATTATTATCCAAATTGGACTATTAGATTGATTGACAAAGAAGAAAACATGACATCACAACATAAGTTGGTGAAGAAGCTTGTTCCTATGGAACTAGCCAGTAGAAACTTCATAGTAGTATAACTGCTTCATTAGTATTACTAGTGTTTTTGAAGATACAAAAGCCACATTCTGAGAGTTTGAGCTTGAGCTTGATTGACCTTTAATCGCAACTTTATACACCTTCAAATTGTTGTACAAATCATCCATGCTCATTGTGTCTAGAACAAATTAGTTTTCATCATGATTAAGCAAAAATTTTCCAACTGTTGGAAGACTTACATAGCAACGAAATTTGCATCTTCTGGAGATAACTTCACCATGAATTTCCAATTGGCTGGTGAGTTTCTAAAACCTAACATAGGTTTTATCCAGGCCTTCAGATCTTGATGCAGTAAAATTCTCATATTGCTGCTTCATAATGGTCTTTTGCATTTTCTTTGATTTTTGTTGCCTCCAAACCTGGTCTTGATAGCTTCCCATAAGGTCTTTGCATCCTTGATTCCAAGTAGGTGCTCATCAGGAATGGCTAGCATAAGAGTGCTTTTTGCTTTTAGTTCATTTTTCCTTGCTAGCTTTTGTTCAACAGTTTTAGGAGGAATAGGACCTTCAGCACCAGCACTAGCTGATGCAACTAGTGTAATTGAATCACCATTTACTATTACCTCCCAAAGGGCATGATTAGTGAAAGTAAGGTATTATTCCATCCTCATGCTCCATAGATAATACTCCCCGGTTTTGAGTATTAGAAGTTTTAGTGCAGACACCGTTTGGGAAGTTTCTGATTGTGACTTCATTTTTTATTTGACTACCAGATCTTGAGTAGGGTTTAGAGTTCTTCTTATTCAAAGTTTCTCAACAAGCTCTGATACCACTTGTTGATCCCTTCTGAATAGATCTTGATCTCCTTTAGCTTGTATAAAGGTTAGTAACCTTGGATAAATCCAAAACTACTAAGACAGAAACTTTGCGAGATAACTTAAAGTCTATGCGGAATCTAGACTTTAAGCAATAAGAAGATTAACAATTGAACACAAATGTAAACCAAACTTTCAGCCTCAATATAAAACGATCACTCTGAATAGTGATAGGGTTACAAAATAACCTTGAAGCTGCTAACTAACTTTGCTATGAAAACTATATATAACTTGTATCTTTTATCTATGCCGTAGGGTTCCTTTTATACACCAAGGAAACCCTAATGGGCTTACAAAATGCGTATACTAATCAATGTATAATCTCATGCATATCACTTTAGCAGTACTAACTATTATAACTAACAATACTAATAAACTGACAGTACTAACACTTTGTACTGGCAGCACTAACTATTAAACTAACAGTACTAACAACTTAGATTGTTTTCTCTAATCTTCAGCAACAGCACAAACTTGAACCAGCATCATTAAGTTGTAGAAGCCTCTAATTCCCAACAATCGACGTAATCACTAAACTTCTACCCCCCACTAATGTTAAAGGCATTATAAGTTTTTTGGGACATGCCAGTTTCTACTGACGTTTCATAAAAGACTTTTCAAAAATAGCCCGTCCTTTAACAAAAATGCTTTAAAAAGATACTCCAATCGAGTTCAACGATGAATGTCACAAAGCATTCAACTCTTTAAAAGAAAAACTCACATGCACTCTTGTTATCATGAGCCCGAATCGGAATCTTCCATTTGAGCTAATGTGTGATGCAAGCGAATTCGCAGTTGGAGTAGTCTTAGGACAAAAAGATGGTAAACACTTTCACCCCATCTATTTTGCAAGCAAAACTCACAATGCAGCTCAACAAAATTATACGATTACAGAAAAAGAACTTATGGCTGTAGTCTTTGCATTTGATAAATTTTGACCATATCTGGTATTGTAAGAACTTAAAGCAAGATGCTAAGCCACGTCTCATACGTTGGATATTGCTATTGTAAGAACTTAATATCGAAATAAAAGACAAAAAAGGTACAAAAATGTTGCCGTCGACCACTTATCTCGGATTGAAAATGATGAGACAAGTGATGACAGTGAAGTTAATGATAACTTTCCTGGCGAAACTCTTATGAAAATTAGCACAAGAGACATACCATGGTTCGCAGACTTTGCAAACTATTTGGTATGTGATATTATACCTAAAGGAATGACGTACCAATAGAAAAACAAATTCTTCTCTAACCTAAAAAACTACTTTTGGGAAGACCCATATCTTTTCAAAGTATGTTCAGACAGTATGATTATATGTTATGTCTCAGGACTAGAAACTCGTACCATATTAGCTCAATGTCACCATGGACCCACCGGGGGACATTATGGACCTACAACCACAGCTAAAATAGTCTTAGACTCAGGCTTTTACTGGCCAAAAATCATTAAAGAAGCTCATACTTTGGTTCGCCTTTGCGAAACTTGTCAGAAAACTAGAAACATATCCAAACGTGATGAAATGCCCTTAAATAGCATCCAAGTATGCGAAGTTTTTTACATATGAGGTATAGACTTTATGGGACCATTCCCGAAATCATACAAATTCGAGTATATCTTAGTCGTTGTCGACTATGTTTCTAAATGGGCCGAAGCTCAAGCTTTACGGACTAATGATGCCAGAGTTGTTACATCATTACTGAAAAAACTATTTTGCCGTTTCGGAATGCCCAAAGCTCTCATAAGCGACTAAGGAACTCACTTCCGTAATAAAATAATGGAAAAAACTATGAAAAGATATGGTGTTACTCACTAATTCTCTACGTCCTATCATCCTCAAACAAGCGAACAAGTTGAAAATACAAACAGAGCCTTTAAAAGAATCCTTGGAAAAAAAGTGAAAGACAGTCCCGCTGTTTGGTCAAGAAAACTCGATGATGCTCTGTGAGCATTCAAAACCGCTTACAAAACACCAACCGGAACTACACCTTATAAACTCTTATACGGTAAAAACTGCCACTTGTCATTTAAAATTGAACATCGTGCATCTTGGGCACTTAAAAACTCCAACCCTGATCTCATCGCAGCTGGTGAGAAGAGAATGTTTCAATTACATGAGTTAGACGAACTTCACCATCAAACTTATGAAAACTCTCGTCTATATAAGGCAAGAACCAAAGTGTGGCACGACAGAAAATTATAAATGAGAAACGAATTCAAAAACGGAAACAAAGTGTTGCTATTCCACTCAAAACATGAATTCAAACAGCTAAAACTAAGATCTTGGTGGCTTGGACCATACATTTTGAAACATCAATATCCATCTGGATATGTGGAACTATATGGTAAAGATGGCAAAACATTTATTTTCAATGGCCATCGACTCAAGCTTTATCATGAAGAAGATGATTATAATGACCGAAGGGAAGAACTCACACCCTTCTTTCTCAAAGAATGAACCACCGAAGCATGAGTCTAGCTAATGACTCTAGAAAATTAAGCTCTTCTCGAGAGGCAACCCATGCTTTATCTCATTTCCACTCAAGTGTGGAGGAGACCCTTACAAAAAAAAATCAAAAAATAAAAACCCAAAAATATTTTTTGTGTGTGTTTTGTTTTGTTTTGTTTATTTTTGCAGGTAGTAGCATATAAAAGAAAATTGCTGCTCGCTCAGGGACTGCTCACTCGCAGCTACATTCACTTATGCCCCGGGAAGTACCGTTTTCCTTTAATTTTCCCTATTTTTATATTTATCAGTTCTTACATTGATGGCAATGTTCAACTTAAGTGTGGAGGAGGAGTCAAATAGGAAAAAATAATATATCATCACCCTCTATGTTTTCCCTGCAATCTAGCCACATTTTAACTAATATTTTATAAAAAATTTATATATAGTTTTTCTTTCAAATTAAAAAATGTATAACACCTAGTAAGGCAAATCCTACTAGGATTGATATCATAACTAGCACAAAGTACGACCTTACTTGAACAGGATCTGTTCTATAGGCTCGTACCTCTGTATTCTTGATTCCTCAAGATAACTAGCACAAAGTAGTCCACTAAATTGTGAGGTATATTCTAGCCTTCGATGCATATCTTTTGCACATTTTATGAGAGTGCCGGTAAATTAATAACTCTAGAACTTGTGCTTGATTATCATTTACTAGACCGTAGTGATGTTAATTTATAGACAATTTCGTATGATAAGAGGTAAAATAATCCCCATATAATCCCGCTATCCACAACACTCGCTTTTAGTGCTAAAAATCTCCCAAGTACAACATGCTCAATGTCTCAGTTTTGTGCCAGCCTTAGTTATCGTATTGTTATTGTTTGGTATCAGATATATATATATATATATATATATATATATCAAGAAAAAAAAAGTTATATATAAAGTTGTTATAAGACTTTGGTTTGGCACATGAAATCATAATAAATCCCATACTCACCCACATCATACTTTTACGTTTTGCCTCTTTGAGATTTTGTCTAGGTGCTCACGTTTCAACGGTCATGTTTATGTGTCTTATATAAGCACACGATAGCTATCTAATTTATGTCTGTGTAAAATTGAGTGAATTCACAAATATAAAACCCTATATGAGTGACTTGTGTAAATAAACTATATCCATCTTGTGAGGTGCTTTGTTATATGTCTATGCCTGAAGAGTTATAAAACCGGTTAAACACTTGTTAAAATAAACTAATTTCTTCGCGTCCACGATAAATGATTCTTGTTTTCTCGCTTTGATTGCTTGAGGGAAAGCAATAGCTAAGTGTGGAGGGATTTGATAACGCCTTAATTATACATGTTTTAGGCGGCGTCATTGTGTATATTATTATCATTTCTCGTGAACTTTTGATACTTAATAGCATGAAATATGTGCAGGTTCACTAGAAGATAGTCCAAGCTCAAAAATTCTCAAAGTGCAAGTGTTTACGCCATATGGAAGACAAGCTAGACAAAAATAAAAAATAAAGACTAAAAAAAGACCAAGTACGGCGCACTTCTCCATAAGTACGCCGCACTTCAACCTGGACTTAATGAAAACAGTAAATACTTAAAGTATGGCGCACTTTCATATTTGTACGTCGCACTTCACTCAAGCATTAATGATTTTAAACCGACAATAGGCAAAGTACGCCGCACTTTTTATAAAGTGTGTCGCACTTCACCCCTTGACCAACCTATAAATAGAGGTGAACTTCACCCCATTTTACACATAATTCTTACAAACAACTCTCAATCAATCCTCTATCATTTCTTGGTGTTCTAGGCATGAAATTCTGGCAAGACAAAGAACGTTTTATAGTATTTAGTATAATACGGGTTTAATAAGATTCGATACTTGTAAACGGGTTATCTTGTAAACCATTACCTATCCGAATCTCGTATGTATCTCATTTCTCTATTTAAGTTTGTTATTATGAACTTCATAGTTATGAGAGGCTAAACCTCTTATGACTACTCGATTATGTTAATATAGTAAAGAAGCGTTTGGTATCATTTTGATCTTATTAATCTCAAGTTTATATTGTAATCCTATCGTATTTGATCTTGTCAAATTTGTTTATCAGCTTTGATTATATATGCATAATGGCATTGGTCAAAAGATCCGTTGTGTACTATATAGTTTTAAAGATTTGTCTATGATCTTTATCATTTGGTTGGAGAAATCCCCTTATGTTATTTAATAAACGAAAAAGATTTAATATAATAGTAACTTGATTAATTATGTGACACACTTGGTTCAGTTAAACTAATATAAGTCTTGAGTTAAAGCAGTTAATTTGTGAAAACATTTTTTGACGAGAAAACCTTTTTATAAGTTAAGAATAAATCAAAGATCATAATTATGCCATCGCTGCTGAATTATATGAAACTATCTGAGTAGTCATATCTCTTTATCATTGAATTCAACCCTTATCAGATACTTGTTATTTTACTTGAAAAGTTATTATAAATTGTCTTAACTCGTGTGATTATACGAACATAACCAAATCCCTGCGGACGACCTGATCTTACTTGAAATATTATACTACATACGTGGGTTATACTATACCCGTGTGTTGGTCTAAAAAATCAGTAAAACTAGTTTTATAAATTTAAAGCTTTCACAACACATCAACTACTTTGTAGTTATAGGGAGAAAGAATCACAAAAGCAACTAGATATCCAGGCCTTCATCAGAATCCGTATATGCCCGAACAAGTCATCTTTGTTATGGAGGTAGAAAGAATCGAAGACGAGATAAGTACACTTCTCGTGAAATCCTACTTTAATCCTAAATAAGTAACATTGTAAAAAAACTCCGTAGTCATTTAAAATTCAATTCTAGCCTTTAAGAGCGAAGGTGAATCTTGATCAGGATCATTTTAGTGTGATGTATTGTGTTTATTTTTGTGTTTTGTTTGATTGTCGGTAACTAGGACAAACGTTGAAATGAACTGGCATTCGAATGATAAATGTTGCCTAGTTAACTTGTCGTTAAGTACCAATGACAACAAGGACTAACAGTGTAATTGTTTTCATGTTAAGGGGTTAACAGTTGTTAAGGGACTTGCGGTGCAAAGTCTTTTGATCACGAGGGTATAAAGGTTAAAATTGGTCTAGGGCTTGTTTCATGCATCATTACTAAACCCTAGCAAACCCGACTAGGTTTAACTCAGTATAGACCGAGTTAACTCAACTTATTAAGCTCGAACGCCCTTTCAAACATTGTACATGAGTTAAACCGCTACTTCATGTCACACCCCATCAGCGGCGGAAACACGGGATGCGATGATACCGTTCATCGCACAAGATACAAGATCATACCCTTTGCAATTTACAAAGAAATGAAACTTAGGCTAACATAAATTTTACAAGTTAAGACTTTACAATAAAATAAACAAAACCCATCTTGACCCAATCCCCCTGGGTTACATTTTTGCTCTTCCAACATCATTC
>BQNB010125249.1:0-19801 GCA_026074375.1 Tanacetum coccineum | reverse complement strand
GATTCCCCTTGTTGTAGCCTTTCAATGGCTGTCCACATTTCCTTTGCTGTGTTGCATGCATCAACAGTTGAGTAAATTTCTCTGCTGCTTCAACTGCTGCAATGAGTACGTTCGTAGGCAAATATGGACCATCAAAGATGCACTTCCTCAGATATTCACCATTCGATTTAGTGTCAAGGTATCGTAGAAAACGCGAACGCCACTGAGAATATCTTCCTGGTCCAAGCATCGGTAGACGATCTTTTGAACCAGCTGCCATGATATTGTTGTGCATTTGGCTATCTGTTGAGGATGTGTTAACTGGAGTAGACATGATGAATGAATAGTTATGAAATATGAAGTGTGAAAGATTTTGTTGGATCTTAAGTGGATATGATGTGATTGAAGTTGTGGTTGTGTAAGCAATTCACGTTCACGGGATTTTACACGTCTATGATTAAAACCGATAAAAGAATTAACGGGATTTTACAAAATCAATAGAAAACCGTGAATGAATAATCGTTTGATGTTATGGTATGTTTGATGTGAATGAATGTATTTTAAGTCCTTGTTAATGGTGCACTTTGATGATTTAATGTGTTTGATTAAGTGTCTTTTGAAGTCCAAGTAATGTCAAATGATTTCTCGAAATTTGGGCAGCATAACGTTTAGATTCAGTATATAAAAGTCTTCAATGTACCTAAAACGTAGTAGCAAAACGCAATACCAAACAAAAAAAATCAAAACGCAACTTTAAAAATCAAAACGCAATTTTAAAAATCAAAACGCAATTTAAAAAATCAAAACGCAACTTAAAAAAATCAAAACGCAATTAAAAAAATCAAAACGCAACAAGAAGAAAATCAAAACGCAACAAGAAGAAAATCAAAACGCAACAAGAACTTTGCCAGAGAGTCAAAACGCAACGACGAAATATACGACTTTTTCTTCAAAAAATCGCCTAAAAATCACCCTTTTTGACCTTTTAACTTGATTTCTCTTGCACAATTAGCTACCTTATGCCTAGATCTTGCTTAATAACATAAACATTCACACATCTAAGCACAAAAATCCGGGTTTGATTTTTTTCTATTGACTTCTTTTTGACCCACGAATTTGATCTTGTTTAACCACACGAATCAACCACGAATCCACACGTAGCTCTGATGCCAATTGTAGGATCCCGTTAACACTTCATAACATACAATCGATCACGAAATCAAACTAGAAAGGAGAAAGAAAGAGTTGTTCTAGAGAGAGAAAGAAGAGAGAGAATTGAGAGAGAAAGTGAAAAGATATTTTTAGATATTTTGAACAACTTACTTTTCCAAGTGGAAAAGTTCCTTATATACCCCGACACTTAAAAGTGACGCGCGGGATATTTAACTAGGACCCGGGCTCGGGTTTTGCTTGGGATTAAACCCGAAACATATACAATATTAGATTAACTATCGAGCCCGATTCCCGATACTTTCCTATTACAACGTTAACTAATTGATTGACCGAGACTTAAATACATAATGAACGAACTTCATGTTCGACTCAATATTTTGAGGCTAACAATCTCCCCCGAAGTGAGTTCATTGATGACACTCCTTCATGAGATCAATGAGATTGCTTTTGTCGTTAAGCTCATGCGGTCTTGGTCTTTCTCTTTGTTATTTGTTGTAGGCTTGTTCCTTCATGCTTTGCGATCTTGACTTTGAGCCTTTGTCATTGTCTTTATCGTCTTTGCCATCTTGCGATCTTATGTCTTTGACCAACATGCTCATACTTTTGCATTATCTTGAAAGCTTCAAATCAGAGTTTGCGGAAGTCTTTGTCTTTAAATCTTGAGCTTTCTAGATAGTATGTCTTCGTAGATTGAGCATTTGAATGGGATTGAGGTTGCCGTTACCACCGTTTGACCTGCAGGTTTACGTTAGTGATAAACGAGAAAATTGATTTGAAAATCAATCGACGTGTCACTCGTTAAAGAGTTTTTGTAACACATCGAGAGTGTCATGTTTTTATCAAAATTCATCAACCGTCAATTCATTTACTGGACCAAATCGATATCCAGTTGTCACAAGTTTGATTCATATAGAATCTCGCAAGTCACCTACCAAGAGCTTGTTTGATGCTGGCTCAAGCAGGATTTCCATCTTCATTGTGAATACATTAGTATCACTCGGATGTTCTGGCAAATATCACAATGATATTGCGTAGGACTCTTGATAACAGCTTGTGAACCTGATGATGTTCAACAAGTGTTTGAAATGGAATGTGTCCTAACGAGATTTTGATTGATCTCTTGGCTCTAGACTCGATTAGTGCATTTTGGTTTTAGTACTCGGAGGCTGGAGCAGTTTGCCACCTATTCAATATCAACAATCTCGGAGTGAGATGTCAATAGATAACGTGTGTATCTCCGTGACAAATGAGACAAGTTTCTGTTGAGAGAAACCCGAATGGCTGCATTTCCTATCCCCGTCACGGATAGTGATTCGTTCTTTGAGAAGTCTGATACTTCTTTCTCTTATTCGGATAATTCTTTACCCGAATTCGAGCCTTTTAGCGATGATACGAAAGAGACGGGAAGTGGCAGTACCACTACTCATGCTAATAACTCTCTTCCCGAGTATGATTCGTTTCTTTTTTAGATTGAGCCCGATAAGGGAGGGTTGACTAGCGTTGTTATGGACGAAATTTCTGATAATTCAAATGATCCTCTTTTGGAAGTTCCTGAGTTTGAATCATTTCATTTCGATCCGTCATTTCCTCGTCCTCCTCCAGAACCACCAGATGTTGAGATTTGCTTAAATTTTGAGCCCGATACGGCCGTGATTAACAATTTTGATGAGCTTAATGTAGACGAATGTTTTTACCCAGGGGGAGGTGAGATTGTTGTTTCTCAAAATGTTGAAGATGACGATTCCTTCACATTTGTCATTTGGACTTTTCTCCTGTATCTCACCTACCCTGTGGATTCTCCTTTACTTCTCTCCACCGGGAGTGAAGACACCATTTTTAACCCCGACATCTCCACTTAAAGCCGGTGGCATCTCGTCAGGATGGAACTTTCATGTGCTTTAATGTTTATCCAAACATTAATGAAAGCCCGATTGAGATTTTCTCTTCCATTTACTTCCCCATGGACAACTTAATTCGGGGACGAGTCAAGCTCGTACACGGTTAACAAAACAAGCGATTTATCTTCTTACTATTTTCTAAACAATTAATGTGATGAAGTCCTGCCTCTTCCTTTTTTGTATTTGTGTTATATGTGGTTTTATTTCCAGGATACCGATTTTGAAGACTCTCGTGCAAATGATTTTAGTCCATTCATACATTCGAGCTCATACTTCAGCTTCATAGGGAATTCAATTATCCCTAATCTATCGATTAACCCCATTATATCAAGATTAATTGCCCTTGAAATTAGTCTGGGGGTGAGAATGCAGTCCTCACATTGAGTAACAATGTTTAGATTTAGTAATGGGGGGAATCTATCGATTATGATTTATGCCTGCGTCCAGTTGTTCCACAACGTAACCCGTTTTTCCACCAAAAATATATGATTTATGTGAAAAATAGCAAAAATTAAAAAAAAATTGTACATGAAAAAGTGAAAAATGTTGGAATAAAGTAGTGAAATAAGTGTTATAAAGGTGAGAACGAGAAATAAATTTTGATCCGACCGGTTTTATACCTTAGCTTTTTCCTTAACATATTTAAATCGAGTTTGTTGCTAGTCTTATGTAGGCTTATCCATTATGCCGAACTCGATTTATTAGAATAAAGATTGTTGCCAGTCTATGTGACTTGTTAAAGTGCTGATCTTAATTCGCTAGGCTAAGCATTCGCGAGTTTCTTTCTTAAAGATTTTAAATTGCGAAGAACGAGAAATAATAGAGTTGATTATAAGTCATGATATTAAACGTAGAATAGTTGGTTTTCTTTCAAGCTCATAAGTATTAATTGTGGCTTTTTCTCCCATTAGCTTGTCTCACCTTAAATCATAAATGGATAATAAATGAAGATTGGTTTCCGGTTTAATTAATTTTTAGGTAAACTTTCTTTGATTTGGAAGTCGATGATTCGAATTTTGGCTTATTATATGCACTTCATGTTTATTGCTTTACTTATACCTTAAAGAGCTTAGGGTATATGGTATGAGTAGAGTTAATCATTTTATTACCTTTTGCCTTAAAGAGCCTTAGGGTATATGGCAAAAGTAATAATAATCATGAAATTATTTATACCTTAAAGAGCCGTAGGGTATATGGTACTTATAAAATTAGTGATTATGTTGCTTAGTTATTTGCACCTTAAAGAGCATAAGGGTATATGTGGGTAAATAATATTACTTGATTATGTCTTAAAGAGCCTTAGGGTATATGACATGAATTAAGGCAAAAGCAACAAAAGCCTATAACAATGTGACTTGTTGAGAGGTTAAACATATGGCTTTAATGGTTCAAGATAAAATCATAAAGCATAACGATTCAAGCTGAAATATGAAAGTATATGTTTTTAATGATTCAAGATGAAATCACATATGTGAGAGAGAAGTGGGGTCGTTTCAAAGGGAATTATAGGGGCGCAATTCCTAAGAGCTCTTGTAGAACCAGGCTAGTGCTCATGACCATTATGGGCATGACTATGAGGACTTGACAAGGTCAGTGAGAGTCTTGTGTCAGTGTGTATTGTCGTCTACGTAAACAGATGTTGAGTTCAAGGACATCGCGTCTACTCAGATCTAGGAGACTAAGTACACCTCACAAGGGAAGGTTCAAAGGGTCACACCTACCTATCCTATGTAGGACTTAACCGCAAAAATTTTGCCAAAATTTTTGAGTGTTTTTGACCGATCTTCATTCATGTGGGGGATTGTTGGGAAAATGGTTATTGCAAAATGAGTTTTTGGAAACTTTGAACACCATTTAACATATGTAGATGTTATATATTGATATTGGCTAAAATATACATATTTTGTACCCCGAAAAACACCATAAAAAGACTAAAAACACTAAAATATAGATAATTATGTTGCAAATATGTTTGTATTGTGTTTTTATGTCTTACAGGTAAAAAGGATTGAAAACGAAGCAAAAACGGTAATTTTCGGGTGACTTTCGACGACGTTTTCACATTTATCGAGGTCCAAACGAAGTCGTGAAAATTCCTCGATCACACCATTGGAAAGAGCACGAAAAAACGAGTCCAACGGTACCGGCCTTTTATATTTAAACCTTTTTATTTTGAACCTTTTTTGTCCCTGTTTGACCCTTTTATTAAAAATAAGCCTAGTCCAAGAATGAAGGGTCTAATATTTAATTTTGCATTGTATAACTAGAGATATGCTCTAGCCCACTGGCTAGAGCCATATGCCTCTATACAAGGGGTCCCGAGTTCGAACCCAGGCTTGCCTGGGTGAGGATTTTCGTTGTTGTGACACGTGGCCCACTCTGGTGATGCCACGTGTCGACCCGACCCGGACCCGATCCAGACCCGACCCGGACCCGATCCAGACCCGACTCGACCCGATCCAGACCCGGCCCAGACCCGATCCAGACCCGGCCCAGACCGGCGGTCGACCACCGTTGACCGGTGGTCAGGCGGTGGTCCAGCGGTGGTCAACTGTGGTCCGCCACCGTTGACCGTCGCCGTTGACCGGTGGTCCGGCGGTGTTGACCGTCGTTGACCACCGCTTTGACCGGCGGTCCGGCGCTGTTGACTGCCGCCGTTGACCACCGTTGACCGGTGGTCCGACGGCGGTTGACCGGAGGTTGACCGGCGGGGGTGAACAGTGAAAATGCCACGTGGCACCACTCAGGTGGTGACACGTGGCGCTTCTAATCATTGGTGTCAGATGTGCAGGTACGAGGTACGAGGTGGCAGACACGTCAGTACGAGGTACTGTAGCAGTCCGAGGTGTCAGTACGAGGTACTGTAGCGATGACGGCTGGACCAATCAGAGGGTGACACGTGGCACTGGCGTGTGTCACCTGTCCGAGGTAATGTTTAGCGTCAGTACGAGGTGGCTGTGCAATAATGAGGCGGTTCGGTGGAGTGCAAAATGACAAAATACCCTAGCATCCAGCCATATCATTGCGTTGAAGAACTCTTGAAAGGCACGAATTTGCCCCACACCTACTTGGGCTATAAATAAAGACACGCAGCAGCGGTTTTGTGTTATGAATTGGTTAGAATATAGTGTTGTGTTGTGTAATTTTTAGTGTAGGTTAGTTTTTGGAGTAGTATATTTTGTTTTAGCTTAGTTGTATATGCGTATCTATTTGCTGATTGTAATCATGGATTTGAGTTATTTATGAATGATGTTTGAGGTTTGTTTTTAATTTTAATGCTTATTATTTTTTGATGCTTATTTTTCTTTCTTTTATATACGTTTTCTTCTATCTTCTTTTCTTTTGCTTATTTCACTATTAGCTCTTGCTTCTATAGCTTATTTTTGGATCGATCCTCTTAAGCTTTACTTCTAATAAGCTTCTTCAATTGCTGATTTAGACTGTGATTATTTTATATTGTTTTTGATTTTGAGCTTTTCGAGTGAGCTGTATTTTAGACATATTTCGAGTACTTATTTTTCTAGTTTATATTGTTTTTAGATCTAATTCCTTAAATATACCCGTTCTTTTGTTACTTGATGGAATCATCTTAGTTCGGGTGGGATTTAGAGCTTAAAATAAGAGATCTTATATTTTGCTTATTTTCTAGCTTAAATTGTTACTTTTTAATTCTATCTTGATTTTTCTTAGATCTGTATCCTTTAAATTTACCGATGCGAGTTCAATTGACTTGAAACACCTTAGTTTGGGTGGATTAGATCTATAAATTTTCATCATTTTTATTAGATTAATTTTTGGTTCTAACTTTACTATGTTTATTGTCTTATTCCATCATTCTACATCTAAGGCCGGAGCGTTAGGGTTCTTATATGGTTGATAAATAAATAAGTTTTGATCTTTAATTGTTTTAGAAATAATTAGTGGATAAAGTTGACACCTTTATTTGCTAATTAGTGAAGTATAAGCTTTTTAAGTGATAAGCTTATTTGTTTATTAAGTTTGTAAGATCGGGTGGTTTTATATCATTACGGTTCTTCATTTGTTACCCTTTTTCCCTTTTTTATTCTAGTAGTTCTAGAATTATTAGGCTTAAAATATGTTTGGTTTGTTCTTAGGATTGTTGTTAGTTGTATTTGTTATGAATTGGGTGTAGATTCATTTGTGTTTTGCTTAAAATTGCTAAGTGATTAGTGAATTGGAATTTAGGTGCGGGTTTAAAAAGGTTTAAAAAATTAATAGTCATTAGAATTTTCCAATTTTCATATCGTCATTTACTTTTAATACAATTTAAATACTTGTCATTTAAATTACTTTACTTTACTTTACTTTATTTGTCATTTAAATTTCTTGAAATTTGTTTTCGAAGGATTTTAATTCGTTAAACCTTAAACCCGCACTTAATGAACATTTCACGTCACTTAGCAAGCATTTTCTTCATTTATATCTTTTAGATCAATTTTAGTATAATCTTGTAGTTTTTAATCTTAAAATTAATATTAGTTTAAATATAGTTTAAATTCAAAAGTTTAGTTTCCCTTTTATATGCTTTCTCTTTTAGTAGATTTAGAAAACCAATCCCAAAAATTTAAGTGATAATCAAGCTCGATTTACAACTTGAACGTAGATTTCCATTCACTTCTCGCCGAGGAAACGACCCGGGAGGTTTTTGATAATTGCTTTGGTTAAAAGCGATTTTCTAGAACCCGACGGAAAATACTCACTATACTATAATTGTTTCTATCCTTATTAGTACGTATCTATATATTATATATTTTATACGTGTTGATTCGGACGTGATCATATATCTCTATATTATATGGGGCTTTGCGTTCTTCTAGAAGAGAGCTTCGCAACGAGCTAAAGTATGTCCAAATTGGAGTTAAGATGAATGAGATATCATGTCTCAAAGTGAGGCACGTGGAACACAAAATCTGGGAACTTGAAGCTATCCCACATCGCCCAAAAAAGAAAGTGGATAGTGGTTTATAAGAAACTCTTGGTAATTGCTATCAAATTCCTTTAGGTTGGTTATGCTCCCACTCCTACGTGCGCGCAGGGGGGTGCAGAAAATGGGATTTCTGGGCCAAAATGGGTTCGAAGCTTCTGAACTCTTGCGAGCCCGCCCGACCTTCGGACATGAATGCAGCTCCGAAAGTACGCCTATGTGCCTATCTTTTTGTTGCTGATTCGTTTCATTATCATATAAGGTTTCCAGAATATTCTGTGTTTATTTAAACCATTAGAGTTTCTCTAAAACTACTTTGTGATCAAGTTTTAGATATGCATAAAAGGTTTAAAATCGACTGATGCTTATCAGCTATTTCTGCTTGGTGAACAAGCTAGGTTAAGGCTATAAGTAAAGCCTCTCCTCATTTAGTTTTGCATACCGAAAAACACAACTCCAATACCCATTCACAGCAGCTTCGTTAGCAGCCTTTTCCAGCAGTTCGATCGATCAGAAATCTTCAATACTTTCAGTAATCTTTCAGGCAAGTTGTCAGGTCCGGCTGTACAACAGCTTTAGACGTTGTACCCTGGGAAACAGACGGCGAATCTGTTTTAAAGGAATCGTGTTAAACACGAGCCTCGTTCTTAATTACTGCTTTAATTTTCTGTTAATTACCGTATGTTAATTTATTGTGTTACTGTCATTTGATTTATACTAATAAAAGTGTGCAGGTTTCCCAACAACACGTTCTCGCTCGTTAGAATGACAAGTCATGCTTTTCATTATGATAGGCAATAAGACGAGACAACAATTGTAGGTCCAAAGTTAATGGGGCTAGAAATACAAAACTAGAAACCTCCACTCCGAACAATTGTTGTTGGTATTGATCTCCTTTTTTCAAACCCTAGATCCCCTTTTTTTTGACACCACAACAATCTCCATGGCGATCATCAAATCTTAATTTTGTGGCACTATTCATCCTTAGCCAAATTTTAAACGTATTGACTCATCTATATATCCCTGAGTTGGCCAAATGTCGCAAAAATCATCCTTATTGGGGATGATTTTTGCAAAAAGTTTTGCAAAAATCATGCCTCTAGGGATGATTTTTGCCGAACGTTTCACCACTCAGGGATGATTAGTGCCAATAGTATCGGCTAGGGATGATTAATGCCACAAACTATAAACCACAGGGATGATACAGGTGGTTTATTCATCAAAGTGTATCAAGCATGGTCGTTAAAATCTTTATCTTGATTTTAAGATCTTTCGACCTTATGATGTAACATAATAAAAACGATCATGATCGTACGTATGATATTTGCAAGCTTAAGATCTTATAGGATCATGATCTTGATCAAATAATCTTAAAAACTAATCCGATACGATCTTACTTTTTCGAACAACAAACTAAAAAATATAAATTTATGGATTATGTTTTATAAACTTTAAAAAAACAACATACTCCCTCCGTCCTAGTTTAATTGGTCTCCAACAAAAAAAGTTCATTTTATGATAGATTCAATGAATCTGAACGTATATTTATTAAAATAACAAGTTTACCCTATTAAATGCAATAAATGTATTAATTAATTTCCTTACAAAAATGAATGAGATGGGTACAATTGTAAATTTAATAAATATAAACACCTTAATTAAGAAAGTGGACAAAGTTTTGAGACAAACTAAAATAGTAATGAGGACAATTAAAATGGGAAGGAGGAAGTATTAATCCGTCCGTTGGAAATTCGGGAGGTATTCTTTGTATTTGGGATCCTAGATTGTTTCGTAAGCTTAACTCAACGATCTCATATTACTTTGTGATTATTCAAGGGGAATGGGCGCCTAATGGTAAGAAGTTAATCATTATTTCTGTATATGCTCCTCAAGAGTTACGTGAAAAGAAGATGTTATGGGAGATGTTATGGGACTACTTAATTCTAGTTCTCAAAAGCTGGAATGGCGATGTAATCATAATGGGTGATTTTAATGAAGTGCGTACACAAGATGAAAGACACGGGTCTATTTTTAATGCTCATGGTGCTGATGCTTTCAACTTGTTTATTTCATCCGCTGGATTGGAGGAGGTCCCTCTAGACGGTTGCAAATTCACATGGTGTCATAAATCAGGATCGAAGATGAGCAAACTCGACCGCTTCCTTATTTATGAAGGTTTACTAAATTCATGTCCTAACATTTCATCTATTACTTTGGACCGTTACTTATCCGATCATAGGCCTATTTTAATGCGTGAGTCCCATCATGATTATGGACCTTCTCCGTTTCGTTTTTTCCATTATTGGTTTGAATTGGAAGGGTTCGATACTTTTGTGAAACAAACATGGAATGATGCTCAGGTGACCGATTCGAATGCCATATCAATGTTTATGAAAAAAATGAAGTATCTCAAAGAGAAGATTCGTATGTGGGTTAAAGCCAACAAAGAAAACTCAAAAAGTCATAAGCAATGCTTACAAGAAGAGCTGTCCAAAATTGATTTGCTACTGGACAAGGGGGAGGGCAGCTCGACTCTTATTTCTAAACGCATGGAGATCCTTAAATCAATTCAGGACTTTGTCAAATTAGACACGATGGAGTTGGCTCAAAAAGCGAAGATCAAATGGGCGATAGAAGGAGACGAAAATTCGAAGTATTATCATGGGGTTCTAAATAAAAAATGAAACCAACTTGCAATTCGTGGTATCTTGGTGGAAGGTAGATGGATCGACCAACTGCCATATTGTTTAAATATAATGTGAAACTTATGTTGAAAGCCAAAACTTACAAGATCATCTTTCAAATCGGTTAAGCGAAAAACCGAACCACTTGATATGATACACACAGACATATGTGATTTGAAATCACTACCCACAAAAGGGGGCAATAAGTACTTTATCACGTTTATGGTGATTGTAATATAGTATTGCTTATGTTTAATTGTTGAAAAGTAAAGATGAAGCCTATAGACAAGTTTGTTTTATACAAAAACGAAGTTGAGATATCAAATCTTGGTAAGAGAAAATCAAGTTTGTAGGAAGTGATTGAGGAGGTGAATAGAGTCTCCATTCGCCGTGTTATTGTGGCAACCATGGAATAAGACACGAGGTCACTGCTTCCCTATTCCTCAGCAACGGTATTTGCTGAAAGGAAGAACCGTACCTTGAAGGAAATGATTACTGCCATGTTGATTAGTTCTGGTATGAGCCAGGACATGTGGGGGGAAGCCATTCTGATGGCTACTTATCTTTTAAATAAGATACATCGTAAAGAAAAGGAAGAGACTCTTTTGATTATGGATGAGGACGAAAAAACCATCATTTCAGTATTACGAGTGTGGGGCGTTTAGCTAAGGTGCTATGCCAATATTCCCAAGACCTAAAAGATTGGACCTAAATCTGTGAATTGTATATTCATTGGATATGCTAAGAACAACAATGCTTATCCTTTCATTGTACATGAATCAAAAAATCTAGATATACAAAAGAATACAGTAATGGAATCACAGAATGCTTCTTTCTTTGAATACATATTTCCTTATTTATCAAAAGAAATTGGAAGCTCAGCCAGATTAGATGATGAAGTTGTCCAAGATAAGAGAACAAAAGATGTAATGATCTCTAATAATGAGAGACAAGATCAAACCGAGGAAGTAGGAAGTTGAACCAAAATGAAGCAAAAGGGCAAGTAAGATAATCGGTTTGGACCTGATTTTGTTTCTTTTATGGTAGAAAATGAACCTACGTCTTACCGAGAAACGGTAACTTCCTCGGAAGGGCAACAATGGAGATAAGCCATCAAAAGTGAAATAGAGTCTATTTTACAAAACCATACGTGGGAGCTCATGGATTTACCTCCTAGTTGTAAAACCACTGGTATAATTGGATTTCAAGAAGAAGATGAAAGCTATGGCACCATTGACAAATATAAAGCAAGGTGGTAATCAAAGGTTATGACAAGTTAAATGTCTAGATACTTTGATACTTATTGGCATGTTACGCGAATAACCTCGATTAGAATGGTACTTGCTATTGCCACATTAAGAATTTTGGAAGTTCACCAAATGGATGTAAAAACGGCATTTCTAAATGGTGATTTAGAAGAAGAAATATATATGAACCAACCTGAGGGTTTCATAGCTCCTGGACAAGAGAGCAAAGTTTGTAGGCTTGTTAAGTCATTATATATGGCTTAAGCAAGCTCCCAAACAGTGTCATCAAAAATTAAACCACACCATGTTTGGAGTGAGTAAAATTAATGAATGCGACAAGTGTATTTATGTGAAGGACACAAGTAGTAGATATGTAATTTTGTGCTTGTATGTTGATGATATGCTTATCGTTGGCAGCAACGACAAGATGATCAAATCTACTAAAGACATGTTAAAATCAAAATTTGACATGAAGGATATGGGTTTGGCTGATGTGATCCTTGGAATAAAGATCATACGAACTCAGAATGGACTTGTGTTAAGTCAAGCACATTACGTGGACAAAATTCTTAATACTAATATAAGGGGATTCCGGCCAAGCTAGAGACTCCAATTGACACCAGTATGCATCAATCTAATATAATGCCTTAGTGTTCCCATATTAGAGTTATTCAAGGATTTTGGCTATGTTAATGTACTTGATGACAGGTACCCGACCTGACTTAGCATATGCTGTTAGTAGGCTAAGTAGGTATACTAGTAATCCAAGTGTTTCACATTGGAAAGCTATGACTAGGGTACCTCATTATTTAAGATACAATCACGATTATAGGCTGCATTATGATAGATATCCAGCTGTTCTCGAAGGATACAGTGATGCAAATTAGATATCTGCCATAAAGGACTCTAGATCGACTAGTAGATATATGTTTACATTAGGAGGGGCCACTATATCTTAGAAGTCTTCCAAGCAAACTTTTATAGCTAAGTCTACGATGGAATCAAAATTTATCGCTTTAGATAAATGCAAAGAAGAGGCGGAATGGCTACACAATTCGTAGAGGACATACCAAGGTGGATTAAACCGGTATAACAAGCCATTTGTATACATTGTGACAGCTCAAGCACAAGGTATATGGGAAAGTCTGATATATCTGTCCCCCCCCTTCCCCCCCCCCCCCCCCCCCCCCCCCCCCCCCGTCCCCCCCCCCCCCCCTCCCCCAGTTCCCCCCCCTCCCCCCCCCCCCCCACCCCCCCCCCCCGTTCCCTCGACATAACTCGATCGACAACTACTACTCAACAGATTTAATCAATTGACTATGTGCCCGTTAAAGATAACATCGCGGATCGTTTCACAAAAGCTTACGCAGAGAGTTAGTTAGTAAGTCGTCCCAAAGGAATGGGACTAAAGCCCTGGAAGGAATGAGTTTTATGAAGGAAAACACTAACCTAGTTGTCTGGAGATCCCAAGATCTAGGTTCAATAGGGACACCTAACTCTTAGAAATGTGAGGGAAGTCAAATCAATGTGGGGGAGTTTACTTTTTAACTTGTAACTTCCTAGTCCATTCCTATAACAATGTGACTTGTTGAGAGGTTAAACATATGGATTTAATGGTTTAAGATGAAATCATAAAGCATAACGATTCAAGATGAAATCTGAAAGTATATGTTTTTAATGATTCAAGATGAAATTACCTATGTGAGAGAGAAGTGGGGTCGTTTCGAAGGGAATTGTGGGGCGCAATTCCTAAGAGCTTCTGCAGAACTAGCTAGTGCTCATGACCATAACGGGCACGACTATGAGGACTTGACAAGGTCAGGGAGAGTCTTGTGTGAGTGTGTATTGTCGTCTACGTAAACAGGTGTTGAGTTCAAGGACATCGCGTCTACTCAGATCTAGGAGACTAAGTGCATCTCACAAGGGAAGGTTCAAAGGGTCACACCTACCTATCCTATGCAGGACTTAACCGCATAAATTTTGCCAAAATTTTCAGGTGTTTTTGACCGATCTCCATTCATGTGGGGGATTGTTGGAAAAATGGTTATTGCAAAATGAGTTTTTGCAAACTTTGGACAACATTTAACATATGTAGATGTTATATATCTTTATATTAGATTGGGGCTTTGCGTTCTCCTCGAAGAGAGCTTCGCAACGAGCTAAAGTATGTCCAAAGTGGAGTTAAGATGAATGAGATATCGTGTCTCAAAGTGAGGCACGTGGAACACAAAATCTGGGAACTAAAACTATCCCACATCGCCCAAAAAGGGAAGTGGATAAGTTGTTTATAAGGGCATTAGAGATTTCTGGGCCCAAAATAGGTTCGAAGCTTTGAACTCATGCGAGCCCGCCCAACTGCGGACGGAATGCCGCTCTGAAAGCTTGCCTAGCGCATGTCTTTTGCTTGCTGATTTCGTTTTTAGTTGATAAGGTTTCCAGAATATTCTTGTGGGTTTAAACTAAGAGTTTATCAAAAATTTCTGATTAAGTTTAAGATAAATACTGAAAGTTTAAATTCGGCTTAAGCTTATCTGCTAACTTGGCTTGGTAACCAAGCTAGGTTTAGGCTACATAAGTAGCCTCTTCTCATTCAGTTATAGACACAAAAAACGTACTCCATAATACCATACACAACAGCTTCAGTAGCGGCCTATTTCCAGCAATTCCGTCGATCAGAAACATCGATCATTTCAGTAATCTTTCAGGCAAGTTGTCTAGTCCGGATGTATAACAGCTTTGGATGTTGTACCCTAGAAAACAGACGGCGAATCTGTTTTAAGGGAATCGTGTTAAACACGAGCCTCGTTTGTTATAACTGCATTTAATTTATGTTATTTTCCTTGTTATGTTGTATTCGAGTTTTACTATTAAAAAGTTGTGCAGGTTTCCCAACAAATTTTTTTTCTTTTGTCATTATGACGGAGTTCTGAAATATTGCTAAATTTCTAAATTTCTAAATTAAGTTAACCTGAACATATTCTGGAATAATAAACCTTAATCGTATTTATATGTGGGCTACATTCCAAGCGTATGTAAGTACATTTGTGTTTCCCTACTATAAACCACTTTTATTGATTCTCAACAATAAGCACTTCAATTATACAACATGAGTCAAACCATTTCAAACATATTTGGTGTATTTCTTAAGCAACAATTATTAAATCTTATTATCTAAAGAATAAGAGCTAAAACTACGGCCAATGTATTCGGCCACACCGTGGATTATAGGTTTCCAGTTTTCTTATAAAAATGCTACATCCTTTAGGCTGGACGTTATGGTAGCCGATATACGTGCGCAAACCGGTTAACCAGTTTCGGTTCGAGTCAACATGAACCTGTTTCAGTCAACGAACCCATTGGAACCGGTTTGGAACCGGTTTTAGGGGGTCAAAAAGTAGAACATGTTGGACGGTTGGAACGGTTCATACCGGTTAACCTATCAAACCGGTTTGGACCGGTTCCTTTTTTTTGTTTTTCATTTTTCGTGGTTTTATACGCAATAAACTGAATAAACTCCAACTTTTATTTAATAGAAACGAAATACACCGAAAGGAAAATACACATAATACATCGAATGAAAATCAATATCTAATCGACAATTAGTAATCATCATGATAGACATCATAACCATAATCAACAGCCTCTTCTCCTCCCGAACCGGGTCCGGACATAGAACATTCGCTGCTAGCAGCATCAAGTGCAATTTCTTCATCGGATAGTGGAATGGCTTCATTTTCTTGACCTGGAGCGATAGTATCTTCTTCAAAGTCTACGGGAGTTTCAAGTGTGGATTTGTATTGTTTACGTCTGTGGAGCGGTCCATTGATCTTTTATGACTTACACATCTCTAAGGACGTCGGAGTGAGTCTTGTTCTTCGGATTGACAACACCCTCCCACTTGTTGAAAATGCGGATTTAGATATCACCGTTGTTTCCTTTGCCTTCCAAAAACCCAAGACATCAAAAGTTGCAAACTCCGTTGTTTGAAAATGTGTGACAAAATCTGAATGAATATATCGCTCATATTCGGAGAACAATGAAGGATCACTCATTGCCTTTTTGTTTTTATGTTCTTTCAACCTGTATAGCAACCGGGTCATTTGATTTCCGCCACTCGCCTTCACAAGAACCCCACCCCCACTACTTGATTCGGTTGTTGTTGGGTTACCATATTTTGCATAATAAATATTATACAAACCTTTGAACGAGTCGGTGAACCATTTTTTCCCTTAGTTGCATAACTATCATCAAAAAACTCCAAATCCGTACTTATCGACTTGATAAAAAACCCTACGCCGTGTACATTAAAACATGGGTTTAAAGCGGCTGCACAAGTAATTATCGGTGACATTCTTTTAAAATACTTCTTAAGTTTTTCTTTCATTGGTTTAACTATAGTTGCAAATATACCCCCTCAAATTCATATTCGGTTAATTTGGTAGTCATGAAGACAATCTGTTGAAGTACCAATGGAGATGTTGGGTAGTAAACCCGCTATAAAATTTTCATGGCATTGTTAAACACTTCAAGTAATTGGGTTAAAGTTTCAATAGTAACCCAATTCTCAGCCGAAAAATAAACACACCTACCCTTACTAGCCAAAAGGTCATGAAAATACATCAAAGTAGATCTTTGTTTTAAACCACTTAGGAACATATGATAAGTGGAGTTCTATCTTGTCGGAACGTCCCAATGAGGTGATAAACAAGGTTTCCCCGCTTGTTTACAGATTCTAACATAGTGCTGATGGTTTTTACCACCCGATCTAAATACATTTTTTAACATTGTTTTAAATGACTCTTTGATATTATTAATCGTGGGCACCGCTAAACCATCTTGCACACACAAGTTAATGATGTGTGCAACACATCGACTATGATAAAACCTACCCTCTATTGGTGGTTCGTATTTTAACTTTAGTTTACCAATTGCTGATGTGTTGTTGCTAACATTATCCAATGTGATTGACATAATTTTATTTTTCAAGTTAAAATTGACAAACACATTTCTCAACGTTTTAGCTAAAGCACTACCCAAGTAGGGAACCAAAAAGTCTTCGAATGCAATGACCCGCTTCATCATTTGCCAAGTACCGGGTTCAATCAAATGTGCGGTAACATATATGTAAGAACCGGGCAGCCCATGAGGAACGGACCAAACATACGTTGTTAAGTTGACATCAGTATTTAATTTAAGAAAATCATCAATTATTGCTTGTTTAGCCGCTACTCATAATTTCATTGCATCACGTTTGAGAGTAGTGCGACTTACATGATTGTATTTTGGTTGCAAATGAGTCTGAAACACCCTTGTTGTTTGCTCGTCGTCAAAGTGGTTGAATGGTAACCCTCGTTGAATCACCAAACCCGCAAATTGTTGACGAAGAACATCCGGGTTGTACACGAAAATACTCCCATCTCGAGACATAGACGATTGCCCCGGTTCCGCAGTCCTCTTTAGTGCTTCACAATGCGGATGCGAGATATGATTCTTCAACGTCAAATTGGAATCTTTGGAAAAGAAATGAAAGCAATGAATACATTGAGCTTTTTCGTGTTGTCGGACATTAGGCAAAGGTTGAAGTCTTTCCAAATCTGAGGGTTTCGATTGTTTGGTAGGATTTAAACATCCGTCGGTGCACTTGATGAACCGGCACCGGGGGTAGTTGAGGCGGATTGACTTGCCATTGCTAATTGAAAGAAATTCGGTTTTGCTTTGGAGAGTTTTTTTTTTGCTTAGGATTGTAAGTTGTAAGTTGTGATTGAAACACTAACACAAACCCTCCATTTATAATCAAATAAAAGAGCAAAACAACAAACACTACACTCAAAAAGTCAAAAAAACGCTCCTTTACGGGTCCCCCCATGTTATAAAAGCATGATTCGAATTTTGAAAAAAAAAATCTCAAACCCGTTCCAAACCGGTTAACCGGTTCGGTTTCGGTTTGCCGGTTTGAAAAACCGGTCGACGAACCTATAAAAACTCGAAAACCCCAAACTGGTTCTAAACCGCCGATTTGGCCAAGAACCAGAACCGGTTCAGGTCAAAACTGGGGTTGACCGGTTCGGGTTGAGAAACCAGTTTTTATGCTCCCGTCTAATGCAGACTGCATAGCATGAATATTGGGTTTGGGTTATTCTTGGCCCAACTTAAATATTGGGCTTATTGTTTGTTAGCTTCATGACTTCATCTATAGACAAAGTCACAAAACAACATTATGTAATTGTAGAGGTGTACAGAAAAACCGGTTCATGAACCGACCCGGAAAAAAAATCAAAACCGGTTTTTTTGAAACTGGTTTCACTCAAACCGAACCGGCGGTTTGTAACCGGTTTAAAAAATATCGACCGGACCGGGTTGTAAACCGGTTAAAACTGGTTTTTAACCGAACCGGTTGCATAAAAACCGGTTAAACCGGTTGACTAACTGAACCGATTTTGTATTTTTCATATGAAAAAACCGGTAAAACCAGTTCTTTGACTGGTTGACTAAAACCGGTTCGGTTAAAAAACCAAACCAGTTTTAAAAAAAACCCGAAATGTTCACCTCTACGTAATTGCAAGAGTTTTTCGACGTTTGGAAATATTTTCCCAAACATATGACAAGAATACGTGAATAATGATCATTCGTTTTCAAACAAAGGCACCAAATCAAGATATTCTGATAAACGAATTATAAATGAACAAAGATAATTCTTTTCATTAAAAAGTTAAAAACCACTCATTCTGACATTGTCATTGGCAATTTTCTCTTGCAATAGAGAAAAGGTCTCGATCGACCAAAAACAAAAAGGTCTCATCACTCGTGCTAGGGACTAAAGTTCTCTTATCAACTCCTTTACCAATACTCAATCTTTATAACTCCAGCAACGGGGTTGGCGATAGTTGCAAAGGCTTCTTTTGACAGATCTAATGTTCCACCACAACCAGGACAATGATCAACAATTTTAACTGTCACAGTTTTACCGTCGTTGCAAGGGTGAGGGACAGGGTTGGTTGGACCAGTGCACTTGACCGTGAACGTCTTCCCACAAATAGCTCCGTTGTTCCATAGAGCATCACTCGCAGCAGCTATCCACACTCCCTCTGGTGTGTTACCATAACACGCAGATGCTGTTGCCAAAATCATTCACTAGTGTTAACAAAATTTATACTTTTTTTTTCTATTTAGTATGAAACGGCAACTAACTATCTCATATATGACACGTTTATTTTATTTTTTTTTGGTAAGAAAACAAGTCCAACTTTTTTGAGTCGATTTTTCTAACTAAAGACGTTTATACTAAACGCCTAGGTAAATAAATAATGCAAACTAAATATAAAAATCCCCATCCTTATACGTATACATATATGTATGTATATGCATACGTACATGAAGCAAGTTAGCAACTTACGAGTATATTGCTGGTAGAAAGTGGCTGTGCCTGGAGCGGCACACGCCATTGAAACAAGGCTACAAACGAGAACAATCCAAAGAATAGACTTCATTTTTCAGGCTACGCAATTTGTCTATGGCCAATATGTTTAATTCATTCATTTGGGTCCATTAAATAGATGAAATTCTGAAACAAATATGGTAACATGACTAAATGCTTAGATATGTAATTATTGTTTTCAATAACATTAAATTAAAAAGAGAAAACGAATATCTATACACTATATAAAAGAAGCTTTTGATCAGCATAATCTTGAAACAAAAAATGTTAAAAATGACACGTGTATATTCATAAAATAATCAACGGTTGAAATAAATTCAACTTACATTTACTTTCCACACAAAAAACCTTCCAACAAAAACATTTTAAGCCATACACATCAAATGAGATCCCTAAATCAACAACCCTTACATAAAATCAACAACAGATCCCTAATTCAA
>BQNB010125248.1:0-19801 GCA_026074375.1 Tanacetum coccineum | reverse complement strand
CTGACTACGTGCCAGAGCCTATATACCCTGAGTATATACCATTAGAGGATGAGCATGAATTTTCAGCTGAGGAGCAGCCATTACCTCCAGTTGATTCACCCACTGCTGAGTCACCCAGATATGTTACTAAGTCGGATCCCAAGGAGGATCTAGAGGAGTACGAGGATGATGAGACAGAGGATGGTCTGGTTGACTATCCTATAGACGGGGGAGATGATGATGACGACGATTCATCTAGGGATGATGCCAATGATGAGGATGAGGATGAGGACGAGGAGGAAGAGGAGGAGGAGGAGGAGCACTTAGCTCTGGCCGACTTTGCTTTTGTTGTACCTACTAATGAGCCTGTTTCCCCACCTGAGGGAACAAAGCCTGTTATACCACCACCCTCCACTGACATTACTATTGGGGCTAGGATTACTGTCCGGCCTCAGGCTTTCATATCCCTTCCACCAGAGGCAGAGGTCGAGAGACTTCTGGCCATGACTACTCCATCACCATCACCACCTATCTCACTATCACCACCCTCTGCAGGAGAACGCCTTGCTAGGTGCACGACCCCACATGCACATTCATCACCACCACCTGTGCCATCACCATTACTACCACCATCTGGGTGTCCAACCCAAATCCAGACACTCAGGATAGCATCAACTCAGGACCTTATTGATGCAGTTACTACCGCATTACCATCACCTCCACTACCACCACTACCACCATCTCTATACATACCACCACCTGTTGACTATAGGGATGATATTCCCGAGTCCGAGCAGCCACCTCGCAAGAGGTAGGCTCCAGATATGAGATCGGGGAGAGTTCTACTGCCAGACCTACCGGAGATCAAGGGGTAGATTATGGGTTTGTCAGCACCATAGATGCTGAAGCGAGATGGCAGGGGATTAGTGAGGTTGGGTATGGTATTAGGGATACTTGGGTAGATCCGGCAGAGGCAGTTCCTGAGATAGAACCTATGACCGTGGGACATGTCAATACTAGAGTTACAGAGCTTGCTGAGCTCCATGAGCATGATACACATGACTTGTATGCCTTACTAGAGGATGCTCAGGATAGTAGGTCTTGTATATCACAACGAGTCGATATGGAGTCGCTGCGGGTCGACTTACTTATGGGGGATAGGATGACTCTCCAGGAGACAGTATGGATGGTGGAAGAGGAGGCATATGCTTCCCGAGAGGCTTGGGCTCACTCGATAGGATTGAGTCAGGCGACCCATCATGAGCTTCAGACCCACCATGATCATGTGTATACACACGAGACCCATCTCCAAGCACATCAGACACAGCTACAGCTGCAAGGTACTCTCATTCAGACACAACATCAGGTACATGAGACTCGCTTTCAAATGCAGCAGGCAAAGATAGCAGCACTTCGAGAGACTAACCGTAGGCGTCAGGCACAGATGGTAGAGACTCTCCTTGTGATGAGAGACATGAGGCGAGAGATGGGCGACATGCATACCGAGTTGCTAGCACTGCAAGGACAGCGGAGAGCTAGACAGCTAGCACCAGATGCTAGGATTCTGGATCACCAGGATGCTTCAGGGGATGCGGACACTCACGTCTAGTGGTTTATGTCATTTCGTCTTGCTAGGTCATTGTACAGGCATGTTAAGTATTAGGGGTTTTCCCTGCTAGCATAGCCTTAGATCTTTTGTATTATATTTTGTGTAATCAGACAACTATTTCATGTAAAATTTTCAAAGTTATGAATGAAATAGATGCGTTATGTTGTACTATATACCTCTCTTGTGTTGTTATCTCATCTATACATTATTATATTCTGTCATAATTATAAGCTCACGTTTTGTCTCTTGTGTTGTAGACGAATCATGACACTTACGACAAGACGAGGGCCGAGTACTACTCCTAATAACACCAAACCAAACAACATGACTCCAGAATCCATCCAAGCTATGATTGATCAAGCCCTTCTAAGAAACTCCACTAATAGAGATGGAAGCCACAGTTCACACGGGGATAACCGACGGAATGTGCAAACTGCGCGCCCTTGTTTTTACGCCGACTTCATGAAGTGTCAACCTTTGAACTTCAAGGGGACTGAAGGCGTGGTCGGTTTGACTCGGTGGATTAAAAAGATGGAGTCAGTTTTCAACATCAGTGGTTGTGCTATTGAGAATTAGGTGAAGTTTGCCACCTGCACTCTGTTAGGTGCTGCTTTGACTTGGTGGAATGGTCAGATAAGAACCTTAGGTCCTAAGGCATATGCAATGACTTGGGAAGTACTTAAGAAAAAGATGACGGATAAGTATTGTTTGCAGGGTGAAATCAAGAAATTAGAAATCGAGCTGTGGAACCTAAAGGTCAAGGGGAACGATGTTACAGCATACACTGAACATTTCCAAAAGCTAACCCTGATATGTACCAAGTTTGTTGCCAACGAAACCGAGAAGGTTGACAAGTACATCAGTGGACTTCCTGACAACATATGGAACGTCAAGTCTGCAGACCCAAGATGTTGGATTGATACTAGTGAGTCACTTTGTCCAATACTTGATGGATCCAAAACCTCCACACCTACGTAGAAAAGGCAGCCTGACAACAAAAGGGAAGGCTGATATTCATCCATAAACAAAAAACCATGGTCACCATCAACAACCCTTCAAGAGGCAAATTCCGCCAGGTCGACAATATAGGGGACAAGCGAGAAGAAGCTAATGGGGAATCTCTACGCAAATGCACCAATGCCATCTTTACCACAATGGGCTCCGAGCACCAAGGAGCCACAATGTAACAAAGTAGGGCACTTTGCTCGCGATAACAGGAGTAAAGTAACAACAATGTTGATAATACTTAGAAGAGGCAATTGGGCAATGCCCCCAAAGTGAGTAAATGGTTGTTTTGAGTTTGGAAGCACCAGGGCATTTCAAGAGAGATTGTCCGAAGCTGAAGAATAAAGATGGAGGAAATAGGAATGTACAAGGCTGGGTTTATGCAGTTGGGAATGCAAAAAAGAGGGGAAATGCAACGGGAAACCCTGATGCCAATGTCGTCATGGGTACGTTCCTCTTAAATAACCACTATGCATCTATCTTATTCGACACTGGTGCCGATAGAAGCTTTATATCCACTGCATTTAGTTCGTTGATTAACATCACCCCAACTCCATTAGAAATTTTTTATGATATCAAATTAGCTAATGGGAAATTAGTCAGGATAGACACTATTATACGAGGTTGCACTTTAAATTTCTTAGACTACCCATTTAACATAGATCTAATGCCCGTAGAGCTGGGTAGTTTCGATGTCATTATCGGTATGAACTGGTTAAGAAGATGTTCACGAAGCAAGGCCGTGACGGTGCGATGAGAAACATGTTCAAGTTCCCCCTATGGGAATGAAACTTTGACTTTTTATGGTAACGAAAATAGCAACGGGAGAGAATCACGTTACAGTTATCTCAATGATCAAAAGCTCAAGATTACATGGCGAAAGATACCCAGGTCTTTTTGGCGCAAAAATTCCACCAAGAAAGAGGAGGATAAGTCGAAGGAAAACAAATAAAGGACCAAAACCAGATCGTACCCAATATTTACCTAAAGTATTATCCTGAAGGACTTGCCAGGACTATCCTCTGGACTCGCCAGTGGAATTAAAAAAATGACTTAAATTCCAGGAGCCGCACCGTAGCTCGAGCACCGTATAATCGATTGGCTCCTATTCAAAATGAAGGAATCCTCGAACAACTATTAGTAGCATTCCCGACAAAGATTCATTAGGCCTATTCCATCACCCTTAGGGAGTCCCCGTCTTGTTTGTTTAAAAAGAAGATGGGTCAATCAGAGATGGCATCGACACGATGAATTAAATAATTGACGTGAAGAATCGTATCCACTCCGAGGAATCTGACGATTTATTTGATCAGCTCCAAGGATCCAGTATTTATTTTCGAAAATAGATATGAATCAGGATAACACAAGCTTAGAGTTGCTAAACAAGACATTCCAAAGACGGCATTCCGAACTCGGTATGGTCATTTTCGAGTTCCAGGTTATGCCATTTGGACTGACAAACGCACCTGCGGTATTCATAGACCTCATGAACCGAGTGTGCAAGCCTTACCTGGATAAGTTCGTAATTGTCTTTATTGATGATATACTGATTTATTCAAAGGACGAGAAGGAATACGAAGAACATCTTAAGGAAATTTTGGAATTGCTTAAGAAAGAAGCATTTTTAGCTAAGTATTCAAATGTGAATTTTGGATCTGAAAGGTACCATTATCTCGGACACAGACATATATAGCAGAGGCAATACAATGGGAATCTAGCCAAGATAGAATCTATTCAAAGAGTTGGGCAACATCCTAACACACCAAACGGAGATCCGCCAATTTTTTAGGTCTTGATGGTTACTATCGAAAGGTTCATTGAAGGATTTTCCGAAGATTTGCTAAATCAACAACAACGAAACATAAACAGAAAAAGTGGATCAAGTTTGACTAAAGGAGAAAAGGAAGAGAACGCTTTTTAGTTAATAAAGCAAAGTATGTGGCATGCACCAATTCTGGCTTAACCTGAAGGAGAGCGAAACTTGTGGTCTATTACCTGAGATGCATTACACAAGGGTTTAGGTGTTGTATTGATGCAAAGAGAGAAGGTGATTGCTTATGCTTCTCAACAACTAAAAGTTCACGAGAATAACTACACCACTCATGATTTAGAACTTAGATCAGTGGAATTTACTCTAAAAATATGGAGACACTATCTTTATGGAACCAGATGCACCGTGTTTACCGACCATAAAAGCCTATAACACATTCTCAATCAGAAGGAGCATAACATAGAGGAAGCGCCGTTGGCTAGAATAGCTAAGCATTTATGTGAGCCCAAACGTAAATATAAAATCTTTGTAGCTACTAAGGATATAGCCAACTTGTATAACTTACAGTTTGACTATATAGAAACACAAACTAATGAATAACTATGTGCTAATGCGGAACTTAACACAAGTACTCAAAGAATAACAATGATAAACTAAATAATAATTTCTATAAATAATCTGCTTTGATGATTCAGATTACTAACTATGAGATATGATTGTATGAGATGTATTGAACTCGTATTTAACTATGCCATGAGGATCCTTTATAAGTAACAAAGGAAAACCCTAACAAGGCTTACAAAACGAGTAAAAAGATAAATTACATATCTTTTCCTAAATTCACATACATATCTCTTAAACGTACTAACTAATTTCTACTAACGTTACTAACTACAGATCGTACTTAACCTATTGTACTGTCAGTACTAACTTTTATTTTCTAAACGGTACAAAGTTAAGGACAACATAATTCCCAAACAATCCTCCCTTAAACATGAATGTTAACTCGTTTTAACTTCATGTTTCTTCAGTTTATACCTTCTTAAATTCATAGAGGATGTATCAAATACTTAACATATCTTGATCTTTAAACACTATCCATCTTCAGCAACAACTTTCTCTTCTCAGCAACACATCAACATCTTTTCAGCAATAATCCAACTAAGTTGGCTTTGTAGTTTTGGCACTACCAGCCATAAACGAAATTTGATGTTTCCTTTAACCATAGCCGTTTGCTATGGGATAGTCAAACTCTTATTATTTCAAAAATATGGTTAGTTAATTACCATATAATTTATTGTTAAACTGTCAACCAATAACGGAATTGATTTGATCTATTTACCATTAACCGTTTGCTTTTGGACTAGCCAATGCTTCATTGCAATAACATGGTGCATTGATAAACCATATAGTTTTTAGCAAACTATCAGCTATCAACAGATTTGAGTAGTCTTTACCAAGACTGTGTTTGATCTTGACTAGCCCACTCTCACCAATGAAGCAAGGTAATTGAAAACCCAACAATTTTTGGTAAATTGTCACCATAAATTGATTTGATAAGTCTTTTACCATAATACCGTTTAGCTTAGGACTAGCCAGTTTCTTATGCCTGTTAAGCAAGGGTGAACTGATGAACCATTTGTTTGTGTGGTGGTTAGCCAACACTCAAACAAACCCTTCTCATTCCATCAAAAATCATTCTTCTATCTATCTGTTGCTTATAATAAATCTTATCAATCAAGAGCAACAAAACTTTCTCTTTTCACATCCAAACCAAAGATCAACATCCTTTGGCAATAAATCTTTGGAAAAGGATATCTTCTTTCCAACCAACATATGAATAACTATACCATCCCCCAAATTCCCCTATGCAAACTCTATAAAGATTCATTAACACCCTCCACGAGACAATCTTCCAATCTTTGTTGACCACTCTAGAAGTCACTCGAAACTTTGATCATTTCCTTCTTTGAGGATTCATCATAATCTTCAAGTCTCCCCAAAGAATCAATACAAACCATCTAAATGTACTTCTGAGTACTGCTCCCTCATCAAGTCATACAAATGAAATAGATCTTGCCTATCAAAATAATGAAGTACCTCCATGAGATAGTTGAATGCCCTGAAATTCCCATTAGCTCTGTAGATAACAAGATAATCTCCATCTGGTGATGATACCTCGTTCAATCTAGCAATAACTGATTTCTTCTCCATTATCTCACTATCTAATATACTCTCAAATGTTAACAATCATCAGGCATTTTTTATGTATCATCATCACTGTCAACATCCGACTTTTTTTTCTTGCCTTTATCCTTGTATATCATTTGGTAATGACCACCACTTTCTTTCTTAGTACATTCTTCTTCTTTTATTCTCCTCCTATGACACTTTTCATTCTTAGAAGAATCAAATCCTTTTTCATTTATCTTTATGATCAATGTCATTCATCTTCAGCAGACCCAATAGAAATGAAATCTCATCTGTACCGATCAATTAATCTTTTCATACAGAGCTTGTATTTCCTCAAACTTCTTGGTTTTCAAATCAGAATGCTTAAAGTTTCCTACATGCTTCACGTAGGTCATCATTTGATTTCTCAGTTGATTCTTTGTAGGTGGTCTGTTCCCTAATAGCATTCTGATCTTTATTGGGCAAAGGAATTTTTCGTTGAGCAGCAATTGAGTGTCATGAAGAATTTTGCTCTTCTACCTATTGTAAATTGCTTCTCTTTCTTTCCTTCCTCTTGAAGCTTGTTCAGCAAGAAGTCTATCAGCCTTAATTCTTGCCTTTTTGTCATCATAATTTCTTATGAGAGCATCATTTGTAGCTTCTTCTTTAGCTAATATTTTTCTTTCCTCTTCTCCTTCCCATTCTTCTTGTACCTTCCTAGCCATTTCTTCATCACTGGCAAGCTGCTTAAATTTCTTCTCAGCTTCAGAATAACCATCAATTCACTTCAGACTCATTTTCCTCTTCAATTTTTCTTTTTTCCCTTTGTCTATTGGATCAATCTTGGAAGAGGCATTAATGTTCATTAATGATCTATTTGAAAGTAGGCTATGTCTCTCAGTCTCTTCAATAACCATAAACATTACTCCTTACCTCTTTTTCCTCTCTTGAACATGCTATTTGCATGACCCATGTTGAGAAGAAACCTTAGCTATTGTTTCTTCATCTCCAAATATTGGTAGAAGTAGGTATATTGAGTAGTATTGAGTAGCTTGTGTATGCCTTTCTGCTTTAGTTTGATCACATACCTCATCTGTTCTAAACAGGAAAATATCTATACCCTTGTCGGTACTCTACTTTCTCCTTAGTCGGTCCTAACTTTAGATCCATCAGTACTAGCTAATTGGCCTGTCAGTACTAACTTTTTCCTGTCAGAACTAACCTTTTGTTTGAGCAGTACTAAGTACATCTCAGTACTAAGTACAAAATCTTCAGTACTAAGTACATCTCAACATTCCTCCTTCTCTTCAACCACTACGATCTCTTGTTCTTCCCACATCTGAGCATATCCTCAGTCTCCATATCCTCAGTTTTAACTTCAAGGAACTCTCATCATTAATGGACTTTTATAGACAAGATGGTTCACCAGCTTTGACAACTCAAAAATTAAACCGAAAGGACGACCTCCCTCCTTGTTTTGGATACATACTCGCTTTTGCATCCGTTTTTCTTTAAGGAGCTCTTTCCTATCAATCTAGCTTCAATGAGAACACTCTTCAACCATGCTCTGTGGTGTGTGATAACAGGTTTGGCTTGCTTCTTGAGCTTCTTGATCTGTGCCTTCAAGAGTTGAATTTCCTTGGCTTGATCTAAAACTTGTGTACATAGAGAGATACAAAGATCATAGACACTTTGGAATGTCATTTCACCCTCATTCCCTAAAAGGGATTTATCACTGGATGAATGACCTCCATGATTCCCACCAGAACTTTCTAGAATAGATCTGGAATAGTAGTAGAAAGGTGAAAGGTCTTAGGGATGGGTCATTCCTGTGGCTCAACAGGGTGCTTCACTCAATGTGAGGAGGAGAGCGGTGTAGGTTGTGCTTAAGATGGTCTATCTTTTCTGAAGGGACACCCTCATCCCAGTTGGTTTACCAACATCAGAACAAAATAAAGGTGTGACATTTGCCCTGAAAAAAGTTTTTACGCCTATTTAACCAAAAAAAAAAACTTTTACTTATCAAAGCCTTTACAGGAAAATAATCCTCAAGTACGGTAGATTTTCAGCTGTTTATCTAAAAAGATTGAAAAAACCTGGTTACATTACAAACTTCTTCTTTGGCATCCTAAAATGTCAAGCATTACCATCAAAAATTAATTTAGAAAAATTGATACTCCTGATAGATGCTAAAGCAATTGACAGCAGGGCAATGTTAGTGGAATTTTGATCCCAAAAGGTGCTTTTGAACTAATACAATGATTCATTATATGAAAATAGAACCATCATGGGGTGAAAACAAAGCTTTGATTAAATGTTAACACATTATAAATCCCCCTCAACCCCATAAGCATATAGCATTAAAATATAAGCCTGATAGGAGTGAGTCTATCCCATTAGCTTTATCAAAAAGAAGATCACTTCTTATTGATGCTTCAGAGATAGACACAGGCTTGCCAACTACTTTGGCAGTAATGTGCCTAACATTGTTGATTATTTTGGACTTAGCAAACGTCCAAAACTGTTCAACAAATGTAGTTGAAACTACTAGACTTACTGTGAGAGCATGATGAATGGAACTTCTGCGCGAAAGAAAATCAATGATCTCATAAACTCACATTCCCACAGCCTTTTCTCTAAATATGCGACCATATTGTGCTTAGGGCACGATTCAAGAACAACCATTATATTCGAATGAGTGATCGTCGGTGAGAGAGATTAGGGCTTGTATAAACGAAAGTATTGGAGAGTGATTATGTAAGTTAACTGTGAAATTAAGATGGGTTTATATAGGTTTAGGAAACCTAACTTCAAGGAAACTGTTTCAATTTACACTTTGTACCCTTGGTGGTATTTTTCTTTAACGTCTCTATAGCGGTATCTACCTTTCCCATCGTTTACTAACTCTGCACTGTCGGTACTGAACATGTTGCCACTAAAGAATGAATAATTTAGGTAACATCAGTGCTTCAGTACCATCTAAAACTCTTCTCAATGACTCTCTGAATCCCAATGAACTTCTTAAAATGCATCACTTATGGTTAAAATGTTTCTTCACACTGAACACTTCATACAATCTGTACAACACATCATATTGCCTTCCTTTAACTAATGCAGCTTATGGATTTATCATCCCAATAGAAACAACCAAGAACTGGAACCTGCTAACATCAAATGCCTTGGTTAGAAGATCATCTACATTGTCATCAGTGTGGATTTTAAGCACCTGGATAAGTTTCTTCTCATAAGCATCCCTTATGAAGTGGTGCCTAATTGCAATATGCTTTGTTTTGGAATGATATACTGGATTCTTTACAATGCAGATTGTGCTTTCATTATCAATGTAGATCTTTGTGTTCATGAAATTAAACCCATAGTCTAACATTTGATTTTGAATCCACACAACTTGCCCACAACAGCTTGCAGCAGCAACATATTCTGCCTCTGTAGTAGAAGTAGCCACAATGGTCAGCTTTTTGCATTGCCAAGAAATGAGTCTCCTGCCAAGAAATTGACAACCTCTTATTGTGGATTTCCTGTCAAGATTTACTCTAGCATAGACACTATCTGAGTAGGCTTCCAAGTAAAATGAGGACACTCTAGGATACCAAAGGCCCAGTTTGGGTTTGCCCTTTAGATACCTAAAAATTCTCTTGACAGCACTTAGATGGGAGGACTTTGGAGTGACCTGAAACCCAGAACAAGCACAGACTGCAAACATAATATCAGGACCTATAAAGATGGATATCCACATCACTGGCTTCCTCATCTTTGATTAAAGGCTTCTGAGTCTCAATTGGTGTACTAGCAGTCTTAATATTGACAAAGTCAAACTTCTTCAGGATTTCTGCAACATATTTATTATGACTTATAAAAATACCATCTGCTTTCTGTTTGACTTGTAATCCAAGAAAGAAAGTGAGCTCTCCCATAGAACTCATCTAAAATCTACTTTTCATTAATGCCTCAAATTCGTCACACCAAGATTTCTTTGTAGAACCAAAGATAATATCATCCACATAAACTTGAACTAAGATGATATCATGTTTGTCCTTCTTTATGAAAAGAGTCTTGTCAATGGTTCCTCTTCTGTATCCATTCTGCAACAAGAAAGTAGATAAAGTAGCATACCAGGCTCTAGGAGCTTGATGTAACCCATAGAGAGCTTTCACCACTTTAACTTTCTGAGGAAATTTTAGGATCTAGAAAACTTGGTGTTTGAGACCATAGACCTCTCATTAATTTTGCCATAAAGGCAGGCACTTTTCCCATCCATTTGATAAACTATGAAGCCATGTAGAGCAAAAGGCTAAAAAGATTCCAATGGCTTCAATCCTTGCCACAGTGAGCAAAAACCCATCATAATCTATCCCTTTCCTCTTTTTGCCTAATGTCCTTGAGCAACTAACCTGCTTTATTTTGACAATAGACTCTCCTTTTATCCCTTCTTATTTATATAAACCCATTTTTTGTTCAAATAACATTCTTCCATAAGGCAAATCTATAAAGAATCTAAAACTTTCCTGAATCTTGAACGCAAAACAATTCTTTCTATGTCATAGCATCAACCCAACTTTCATCCTTCAGTGCTACTGAAATCGTCTTTGGGTTTATTTGAGACAAGAAACAACAAATAAACCAATGCTTGAAGTCCTTAGGATTATTTCTCCTTTGTCTTTTGAACATAGCTAAACAAAAAGCATGGGCTCCAAAGCTTTAAGTTTACTTTACTTCTTGTTTATGAACTGCTGATTTAGGATCTCCAGAGAATAAGAGCGAAAGAATGAAAAAGTTAATCCTTAAGTGGGACTGACAACATTCACAATTAGTTATTCCAAATTTGTGAAATCAGCCACTTGCACCCTCATCATCATAACAGTAATTGGTAAAAATACCATCAGTAGGATTTTTATAAATGTCCTCAAGTGCAGGTATTTCTGAATCATCTTGTTCAGGATTAGTTAGATCAAAGAGAGATAGTCCATCATAAGGACTGGCAATACTAACTGGTGTGCTAACATTATTAACTATGTTAGTACTGCTAGCTTTAGCTGGTGTGCTAACAGTATTAACTATGTTAGTACTGCTAGCCTTAGCAGCTCTTGCCTTTTCTAGCAAATCATCAGTTTCTTAAGCAGACTTCATCTGAGAGCTTCAGCTGCATCATTAGCATCCTTTTCTTGCCTCTTAAGTCTTTTAAGTTCATCCAAAAAGACTTGATCTTCCTTATCTACTGGCTTCTCATCTGTCTTTAAATCAGAATGTTTGTGAGCTGCTGCACCTGCATCATCTACTCATGACTCTTAATTGTAGAAGATAAGAACCACGCGAACCATAAATTGGCAGTACAAAGCAAGTTCTTGAGCAGAATTTATCTTCTTTTTTCAAGAATCCACTGCATCAATAATATCTTTTGTACCTGCAATTTGAGTAGCTACTGTAGGACCTGCATGTTTGTTAGCTGATTCTCTGATCTTACAGGTTGAATAAAATCATTAGAATCAAGTTAAATAATCAAGATCAAAAAGTAACGCCAAGTTGGTCCTTTCCCTGCAAACATTTGGTTTATTCTATAAAGGTAATGTTAGGTTTCTTTAACTCTTCTTGGTTTCTAAATGTATACCCTAAAACCTTGCTTATTGTAGAGAATACCAACTAAAAACCCTTCATCAATTTTCCCCCAGCAAACTGCCTAGATGGTCATGGTATTCAAGAATGGTCACATCAAATGCACCCACAATGTCCTTATATAACTATCATTGGTATTTTTAACCAGTTATAAGTTCATAAGGTTGACAAAGTATGAGGATTTTGGTCCACTAATACCCTATTAAGAACATAATAAGCAGTACTAACTGCTTCAGCCCAAAAAGTGTTAGATTAAAATAGAATCTACAAGCCAAAGTCCTAAATCCTCAATACGGGTCCTGTTCTTTCTTTCAGCAACTCCTTTTGTTGTAGGATTTTTGGCATTACAGTAATTCCCTCTTGAATCCCTTTTACCTCCAGAATTCAATAACATCCTTTTTTTGAATTCTTAACCATTATCACATCTACTATTTTAACTTTTGATTCAATGAGGTTCTATCTCAATTTGTTCCTTATAAAGTCCTGTAAGGAATCCACTAGTTTTTTCATCCTTAGATTCTTAAGAAAACACCCAACTAAACCTGCTAAAATCATCAGTGATTACCAGGCAATAGTCTTATGAGTTAAGCTCCTTACGATGTAGGTTCCAAACAAATCCATATGAAGAAGGTTGTAAGGAGTGGCTAAAAGAGCTCACAGATTTGGCCTTACAGGGAGGCCTTATGTTGGTTTTCCTTCTGACAACAATCACACGTTGTCCATTTTGAAACATCTTTGAAGGTAAACCTCTTACATAGATTTTCCCCCTTAACAAGTTTGTTTAAGTTTTGAAGTTTACATGACCCAACTCCTATGCCATTTGTTAGATTCACCAATTGTGGCCTTTGCAATAAACAAGCTAAACCTTCTAAAGGAACAATGTTTCTCTAAATTGAAATTGTACATAGTTGTTTGTCTGGGATTCTAAGTAATACTTGATTTATCATTCAGGTAACTTAAATCAGGAGACAAAACAAGAATTCAGAGTTAGTAAACCAGGAACCTTGTTCTTTCTGTCACACATTTGTGACACAGAAAAGCGATTGAAATGCTGAAGTCTTTCACAAAGCGACACATCCTCAAAATCAAAACTTTTCCTATTTTTATTAAACCTTTAACAGTATATAACCTTTAACTACCTCCAAAAGCAACATGGCACAATAAAGTCGTGAATTCAGCAAGGTAGGCCTTGTTTCTAGTCAGTGCCTAAAGACATCCACTACAATAATTCCTTTATTCATTTAAAAGCTCTATGTGGATTATCCTGCTCATGAAAAAAAGAGATTAGATTCTCTTAGGGGAACCCAAGCCTGTTGGGATTGAGTCTGCCTAGTGATCTTTGAAAGTGAAACAATTCTAAGACTGGACCACCATTGTATTTGGAGACATTGGCCCAGTTGAGTCTTTGTGGTCTCCCAATTAACAACCTACTGAGGGCTTAACAGCAGTTTCCCTTTTCCCCCCAACAGCACTAACTGCATTTACCTTAGCAGTATTAACTTTTTGTTTGAATAAATTTGTTCTAAGTACTAGTTGACTTATTAAAAGGCCTTGAGTTGTGAAGGGAGTTTGTGAAAAACATTTGCTAGGTCTAAACTCTATTCATAATAAGGCCATAACAAATTAACTTTTCATAGCAGTACTAGTTTATGACGACGTGCCTTCTGTTAAAATTATGCCTAAGCAGTACAAATATCTTTAGTAACCTCTAGTTCTAGCAGTAATTAAACTGAATTTTGCCAGTTCTAGTTAGTACTGCTGAAGGAACAAATTGGTTTTGTTTATTCACTCTTTGCACATTGTTCCAAAGTTTGCCTTATCTCCCTTTGACTAGAATTCTTGTTCAACCCATTGTTTAACTCAGCTTGTTTAGCCATCCTCTTTTCATGGAAATCACAATCTCTAATAGCTGAATTAATAGTCTTCCACATACAAAACATGCTCTTGCAGTAAACCCATACCCTAACTCTTTCTTGTCAACTTTAGGATTTTTACCTATGTGTGAAATGATCTTAACAGTTTTTCCTAGGAATTTTACTTGCTGTATAGGCAAAACTATGTGTTTCCTGTTCTTAGTTGGTATAGACAATACACACTCACAATCTGATTCATACTCCCTCAACTGATAGGAAGCATACAAAACCAGACCTTAGTTGACAATCCTATATTAGATACATAAACAACTATTCAGACAACTAATTCCAGAGGGTTCTTACTAAGTGAGATCACAGGTATCAAAATCACTTTGTTTTGGTTTTAGATTCCATCAGGTTGTGTCTGTTTTGGACCATATTGAATATGTGAGTAAGCTACATCAATATTCAGGTCTAGATGGCATATAATCCCTATACATGGGTGGGGGGTACATACATCATTTCCTCCTGCATAACGCAACCTAAATCGTAACAAAGGTTTGTTTTTCTAACTCTCTCTCCTTATTCATAAACACTTTGTAAAACTTCCTTTTCATAGCTTAAAATACCATCATATTAAGTATCCCATACCCAAGCCTAAATTTATCATTAGCACTAATTTAGGTATTAAGCAGTTTACCAAGATTTTTAGAAGAGTTATGCCATTTTTCTACTTTAGCTTTTAAATCTTCTTTTTCTTTTTGAGCTTCTACCAACAATTTCTTATGGTATGTTAGTACATCAGTTTTATCATCTAAATCTATCTTCATAAATTTTATCTTTTTGTTCATACCATAGTTGTCCTTGTTGATGAGTAACTATTTGTGCTTCAACTTTCTTTAGACCTTGAGTATATGCCTTTATTTCTATGCTTACATCACTAAGTTGTTCTCTCTGAGCATCATACAGTTTTTTAATCTTACCATAAGACTCTTTACACTCATTTGAACAGGAAGTTACCTCTGTGTCTGATTCTGAGCTGTTGCAAGACATCAAAGCATAATCTTTATCTTCTTCTGAGTGACTGGTCCAATCTACACCTTCTCCATCAATGGTCACCAATGCTTTTGAGTCCTCCTTCTTTCCAGTTCTGCTCCCATCCTTATTTCTAGAGTTCCAAACATCTCTCCTCCTATTATCTTGATTTCCCTTGATTCTACACTCTCTAGCAAAATGCCCTGTCTTATGGCAATTGTAGCATTCAACTTTGGTTTTATCAAAGCCAACTGGTTCTTTTGAATCAAATTGTAGCTTTCTACTACTCTTTTTGTAGAACTTTTTCATTCTCATTGAAATCATGGCCACTTGCCATTTCAAGTCCATTTCTTCTAAGTTATATTCATCAAGCTGTTCCAAGTCCTCATGATCCAGTTGAGGGAAACTTGATTGATTAGCAAGCAAGGAGTATGATGATGTTTGTTCATACTGTGAGTTTTTGACCAGAAGGAGTAAGAAAACTATAAAGCGGTACTAACAATCATTTGGTACTGCTGGTGTTCTACAGACAAATGCCCCTATCATTTATTGCGTGCTAGAGGATGATGGCAGTAAGCCTTTTACATCATTCTCAAAGACTCTTAGATTAATATAAATCATCAAAGCTGAGACTGTCCACTCCTGGCTTGGTCCTCATAATTAAGAAAACTTGAGACAAGGAAGAAGGTAGAGATCTAAGGAATTTTTGATTTGCATCCTCAGTGGATACACCTACTCCATGAATCTCTAATTGACTCAGAAGACTTTAGAACCTGTCATAGCCTTTATAAAGCCCTTCTGAGTTTGATACAGAGAATCCTTTAAACTGTTGCTTCAAGATATACTTCTGCATTCTCTTTAGATTCGCATTTCCACCAAATCTGATTTTGAGGCATTCCCATATCTCTTTGCATCAGTCAACTTATGAAATTTTGCAGATGATCTTCTAGTATAGCCATAACAAAGTGGTCCTTGCTTTTCTTTCTCTTTCTCTGGCTACAACAATTTCTTATCTGCAGTTCTTGGAGGCAAAACCTTGATTTGTTATTGTGTATCTTGTGATTGATACCAGGCCATTTTCCATTTTGGTATAACCGCCAATAGGATAGTTCTGTATGGGCTAAATAATGTTTCCATTTTCATGGCCCTATGTCATATTCCCCTTTTAAGATAAGAAGTTTTTTGAAGGTTGAAACAGCGTGTGGGAGTTTGTTGTGTATGGTAGTTTGTGATATAGGTGGAGGGGTGGTGGTGGGTGGAAATTTCAATCTTGTGATCCAGACATGTTTTAGTTTTGTAGGATGGAGGATGTATAACTGGTTTGTTTGTATCTTCTACTCAGATTTCTCACAGGCTCTGATACCACTTGTGTGTCCTAAACTGAATATATCTTTGTAGCCTACTAAGGATAGAAAGCAACCTGTATAAATACCAGTTTGACTATATAGAAACACTACTAGAATACTAAGTGCTTAATGCGGAAACTAACACAATACTAAAATAAACAATGAAAAACTAAATAATAATTTCTATTAATCTTGCTTTAAGAGTACTTATTCAGATTAACTAACTAACGAGAAATGATTGGAATGATATGTATTGAACTCGGATGTCTAACTATGCCATGAGGATCCTTTTATAAAACCAAGGATAAACCCTAACAGGCTTACAAAACGCTCGCAAAAACGCGTAAAAGATAATACATATCTTTTCCTAGAATATCTCATACATATCTCTTAAACGGTACTAACTATTTTCTACTAACGGTACTAACTAACTGATTAGTACTTAACATTTTGTACTGTCAGTACTAACTATTATCACTAACGGTACTAAGTCAGAAAAACATAATTCCCAACAGATTACAATTGCGACATTCGTTATCACCCAAGGAAGGCAAACGTAGTGGCTGATGCGTTGAGCTGTAAGGAACGGATTGAGCCATTAAGGGTTCGAGCCTTAGTTATGACAATAGGTCTTGCATCTACCCAAACGAATATTGGGAAGCTCAGATCGAAGCCAGAAACCGAGAATCTCATGAATGAAGACGTAGGCGGCATAATCAGAAGGGATATACCCAAGGAAAGATTAGAACCACATGCTGATGGAACCTTATGTTTACACGGCAGGAGTTGGTTGCCTTGCTATGGAGATTTAAGATCCGTGATTATGCACAAATCTCACAAGTCAAAATAATCTATTCATCCCGGTTCGGAAAAGATGTATTAAGACATAAAAAAGCTATATGGTGGCCCAATATGAAGGTAGACATCGCCACGTATGTACAAATGCCTGACGGTGCGAGGGTAGGGTCAAGGCCGAACATCAAAGGCCATCGGGATTGCTAGTACAACCTGAGATACCCGAGTGGAAGTGAGATAATATCACGATGGATTTTATCACCAAGCTTCCTAAGTCGTCGCAAGGTTTTGACAGCATCTGGGTGATTGTAGATCGACTTACAAAATCTGCTCACTTCTTGCCAATAAGGGAGAATGATCCATTGGACAAGTTGGCAAGGTTGTACCTGAACAGGATAGTAGCAAGACACAGGATACCTGCCTCAATTATCTGTGATCATGATGGAAGATTTACTTCAAATTTCTAGAGATCATTTCAGAAAGCTTTGGGAACAGATATTAGTATGAGCACTGCATATCATCTAGAAACTGACGACCAGAGCGAGAGAACCATTCAAACTCTCGAGGACATGCTACATGCTTGCGTGATCAATTTTGGCAAGGGTTGGGTTAAACATTTGTGATTGGCCAAGTTTTCATACAGTTACAGTTATCACGCTAGCATAAAGGCCGCCCTTATGAGGCATTGTATGGTCGAAAATGTCGATCACCGGTGTGCTGGGCCAAGGTTGTGGAAGCCCAATTGACGGGTCCAGAATTTATTCAAGAAACAACGAAAAAGATCATCCTGATCAAGCAAAGGATGCAAGCAGCTCAGGATCGACAAAAGAGCTATGCCAATCGGAAATGAAAGCTGATGGAGTTCAAGGTTGGGGATAGAGTTATGCTTAAGGTCTCGCCTTAGAAAGGGGTCGTACGGTTCGGTAAGCGGGGCAAGCTGAATCTGAGATATGTCGAACCTTTCAGGGTGTTAGCAAAAGTTGGGAAAGTTGCCTACAGGCTGGAACTTCCTCAAGAGTTGAGCAGAGTTCACCATACTTTCCATGTGTCTATTCTGAAGAAAGGTTACGCCGACGAACCATTAGTCATGTCGTTAGAAGGAATTCATGTTGACGATAAGCTCCAGTTTGTGGAAGAGCCCGTTGAAATTATGGAATGGGACATCAAACGATTGAAGCGAAGCCGGATACCATTGGTTAAGGTTCGCTGGAACTCTAGGCGGGGCCTTGAGTTCACCAGGGAATGTGAGGATTCGTTCAAAAAGAAATACCCACATCTCTTCACAAACCGGGCTTCGTCATCTACTACAAGGTCTTAAGCTTTGAGGACAAAGCTCTTTTAACGGGTGGAGACTGTAACATTTCTTATTTTCATGCCATTGTACGACATTTATTATCCGTCACAATTTATTTTAGTTCGATACGCGTTTACTTTTAATAATTACTTTTAAGTTTAATTGCGTAGACTAGAAATAATCAATTAATGTAAACGGTCGTCAAATAAATTAAGGGTTGCATCAACCAAGTAGCAAATTATTATTAAGAAGATAATTATGTACTTTGCGTATTTTATTTTTATTGGTCACGTAAAAGGTCTACGTTTCACAATAAAATACATTTGGACACACCCCGGAAATACCTAGACTTACCTAGACTCAAACCAATACCCACTTTTAAAACCTTAACACAAAATTAAATCAATTCTTGTGTTAAATACCCACTAGAGCCGAATTATGGGACAAGAATAACTAGAAAATCCTTAAATCTTACACTAAGTACAATGTACATCTAGGTTCTAATTAAGATTTGTACAACATGTCTCTAGTTAGCTAATACACATGGGTTAGAGATCACTTTGGATCCTTCCTTCCCTACCAAAACCCACGGCATACATATATACATACCTAGAAATCTCCTAATGATCCTAAAGTACATGTACATCTCATGGCTAATTAATGTTAGTCCTAAATGTCCCCCACTAGTCTATTACACAATGGTTAATAACCATTTGGCTCCTCTTTCTCTTGTATAGCCGGCTAAACACAAGACACAAACACACATCACAAGATTTCAAGTATCTAAGCATATCTTGTACATATATCTTGTAATTAAGAATAGTACCTTGTGGTTTTAACAAAACTATGTGTGATTAACCAAAACCACAAAACCACTAGTAGCTAGGGCACGGTTTGGTTTAGTTGTGTTACTAGAAAAGCTAACTAAGCACTTGTATATAAATACACACTCACACTTGACATTTTACACTCTTAAAACTCACACACACTCCAAACTCTCTCAAGCAAACTAAACTTATCACCTCCCTCTTTTACAATCGGGTTACACCAAAACCAAGCCTACACGCACCCTAAATTCATCCAAAGCACGGCTAAGGGCATACGAGGGGTATAGAAAGCTTTGAAGCTTGGGTTGAATACACACGCGGGTGGTACACGAGGCTAGTTGCTTGCCTAACTCATCACAAGACACTAGGACCCTTGTAAGTGTCTTAGCCTACGTTCATATTCAAGTTTCATGTTTGCTTCATGTGTCATAAGGCACGGTTATTATGTGTTAACAAGCTAAACATAGGTCGTGCCTAGCATGACACA
>BQNB010125247.1:0-18996 GCA_026074375.1 Tanacetum coccineum | reverse complement strand
AGAAGGTTGGAAGGGTGCGGTTTTACAAGGGTGACGAGGGGGGTGTTTTGCTTAGAGCTTAAGGGTGTGACAAGGTCCTATGGTGGTAGCTTGGTGGTGACAAGGTGCTAGGGTGGTAGCTTGGTGGTAACAAGGAGGCTAGCAAGGTGGTGCATCATAGTTGAGGGATGGTGGTTGTTTGGTTAGGTCGAAACTAGGTAAACTAGTTTAAGGTTTTTAGGGTTTTCGTTTAGGGTTTTAGGATTAAGATTTAGGATTAGGGTTTAAGATTAGATGTTGTGCATTGGAATGCTTGTAACTCGTGTTTGATAGGTGGTACGAAATTCCTAAAAAATTGGAGGGAAAATGGTAAATTTTGAATTCGTGCATTATTGAATTGTACTTTGTGCTTAAAAGGATTGTACTAGGATTTTGGAGGGAAATAATATTTGAATTTCATGTATTGATAACTTGTACATAAGCCTTGAAAGCTTGTACATTTGAATTGGTATAAAAACATTACATATAATTAGGGTTTTGGTATAAACGTTAACGAATAATGTTCGTTTTGATATAACGTTATGGAAAGTACGTTAAATAGATAACATATGGATTTTAGAACATATTGCTTGACATATTATAACGTTTATTTGATATAAACATTGATGAAATTGGCATTGGTGGTTGCGTGAGCACGTTTACTTTGGTAATGTAAGTTACGTTACATTATGGTATGGAATCAAACGAAAAATTATTCCCGTAAAAATGGTTGCATCTAATTTAATAGATGGATATTACAATGATGAAAATTTCGGATTGTTATAGCACATCACATATGAATCTCCCAAATTATCTCAAATTTACAATCAAACACTTAAATTGATACTTAATCACGATCTAACACTCAAATCCGTATCAAATAACACTAATCCATAGCAATTAGAAAAAAAAATTTGGACCTCATTTTTGAATGTACACTTTCACGCACCAATTTAGAACAAAAATCCAAACTTTTTTTGATTTTGAGCTTTTTGATTCACACACAATCAATCTAAATCTCTCCTAGGCGATTGATACCACTTGATATTGTCCTTTAAGTAGCATTGTATCATGTCTAATGCGGTTAAGTGTAGAGAGAGAGTAGAGAGAGAGAAGGATTTTCAAATTTCTTTTTTCATAAAAGAGAGGTAAAAGAGAAATGAGGTACAAGAGAGAAATTATGAAGTTGTTATTTAGAGTCTTACCACTAATGACCTATTTATCTACTTTTTCCCTACTTAACTAACTAAGTATATTGAGCTTCCCTTTTCATGTCTTGCTCAACATACATTATTACATAACACTACTACACAATAGGGCAAAAGCTACGAAAATTTGTAACGAAAATTTTCCGTAGCAAATTTGCAACGGGTTTGCAACATATTTCAACGGATTAGCAATGACACAGAAACGTTTTACAAATCCGTTGCAAAATTTAAAGTAATTTCTTTTATACTTATTTTTAAAAGTTCCGTTGCAAATCCGTTATGTTTTATTGAAATTTGTAATGGATTTGCAACGGAGTATTAAAAAAATATATAAAATAAACTATCATTAGCTTCCATTGAAAATTTATATATGATTGTTACGGATTTGCAATGGAATAACTATAATAATTTAAATTTAAATTTATTTTTTATAATCTGTTGCAAATACATTGCAAAATCGTTAATGAATTTGAAACAAAGTATTTAAAGTAAATATAAAAGAAGATATTATTTGTTTCTGTCGCAAAATCATTGACATGATCATAATTTAATGTTTTTTTATTTTTAATATCTTATTTCAATCCTATTACAATTTATAAAATATTTGCTACGGATTTGCAATGGAAACCAATAAAATTTTGTTTTCTATTATATTCAATATTTTGTTGGTATTTTTGTTATAGTTTTAAAATAATTGCTACGGTTATGCAACATATACTAATATTAGTTTCTACATATAATTTCACTAAAAATTTATAAATAAATTGCTATGGATTTGCAACGGATTTTGAATGTTTAATCATTTCTAACAACTCGGTGCAAATCCGTATAGTATAATGTCGCAATGAGTTGTATTGCTTTTTTATGTGTTGCAATGAGTTTGTATTATGTACTCGTTGGTAGTTGAGTTATATATTGTTCTAAGAAGCTATATTATACCTAGTGTTTACGTATAGTACGTAAAACGATGATTGGGATAAACTTGGGGTATGAGAGGAGACTAATCGCATGTTCAGTTTCTCTTAAGTGGCAAGAACCTCGAGGTAAGAGTGTTCATCTTGAGTCGGGGTAACGCTCACATACGACTAGGGTTTAGTGTGTTAAACGTGGAGAAGATGAACTCGGTCATTCTCATGAAATGCATGTCCATTTACAGTAATGCATTCAGGGGTGTGTTTGATCTGATGATTACACATGTGGTAGTCATCCTATGGGGGAGGAAAGAATGACACATGATGTGACATCCTTGGCCCCTTGAAGATATGAGAATATTTACATGAGACATGATCCATGCGTCGTAGCGAAATATCCGCGACACTACATCTATGCTAATTAGTTAGCTACACGTGACACTAATACAATAATGGCCCAAGGACAAATCGTGATGTGATTCGTTGCATGGGAATTGATCAAGGTTATAAATAGCATGAGGCGTGGCTTGGCGGCATGACCAAGCCTCACGCCTTAGCGGCTATGGCGTAGCCTTTTCGTTTTTAAGGGGTGGCTTAAGGCGACCCAAAATATGAAAATATCATATTTCATATATATTGAGTTTACATAAAGCGTTGTACATGTGAATAAAGTTAAGAATCTTTCCTTACATGTAATATTCTTCATTTTGAATTTTTTTAATCGGAGTTGAATATAAAGGCTCGCCACGCCTCATGCCTTAGCGCGCCTTTTCATGACTCATCTCACGCCACGCCTAGAGTCAACGCCTTGGTCCATTTCGTAACGTGGAGGCCACACCTCACGCCTTAGAGACGCCTTGGCGCTACCAAGACGCACCTTTTAGAACACTGATTCTCTAGACAAGGGATGTTATCTTTCGACTCATTTTTTCATGAGGAACTGACTTTCCAGTCAAAATATATTGTGCCTTTAGCTTGGTAGCCGACTATAGCCGTATGGCCTTTAGCCATTTGGGCTCAAACTCATATGCGCTATCAACTAGTGTATTGGGTTATATTAGATCAGCATCAGCTGAAAATGGGCTATACTATGTTGCTTGATGTAATGTGATTTGTATTGGTTATATCAAACAAAGTATACGTGTAAAACAAAGAATCACCACGATGATGAATATTTAGGAGCCCACTCGACGCTTGGGGATAACGTTGAATCACACCCGCATAACGAGAAGCTATGAAACAAAGTCACTCCAACTAGCATGGGAAATACGCTTGGGGCATACTATGCGTCGGATCACATTTTTTTGATAGGGAACGCTTTCGACTTGCAACCCTTCTACCTCACGTGCATCTATGAGATTTGAGCAGGTTAGCTGATTATTTTCATTCTCGGTCTATCTAATTTAGTTATATGCGGCTGTATTTTGTATTAAATGGTTATAACTTTACATGCAAATCTAATATATATGGCGAGGCAGTAAGCACGTAACGAACTAATGGTCTGATATAGTTAAAATGGGTTAAAATTTAATATGAAATAATATGGACTGGTTCATATGTAACACATGATCATTATGTGTTGGATGGGTCGTAATGAGCTGCATTGGGTCTTAATAGGTCGATATGGGTTAAACAAGGAAGGAGCACTATTTGGTACTAACTAGTTGTAACAATGGGGTTGTATTGAATTTGCTAGCAAATGGAATGTTCGTGATCCTTTCATCAACATTTCAAAGTTCCAAGCTGGTCACTACCTACACTTTTTTACTAAGCTTTTTCCGTTACAGTAACAGTTTGCGTGTTATGTTTTTATAGGGTCAAAAGTTAAAGCTAATTTTTTTTTGCGTGTTATGTTTTTATACCTGCACTTCTCTTTGTCAAGTTGTCCTTTTTGGTGTCATTAGTTTCACCCAGAATCTTCTTGTCAATTTAAGGCAAAGGAACATGAGACCTTATATTTTATATGTTATAAGTTATATGTTTTTTAGATTGGTTATTAGATTGTAATGTTATATACTCTTTGGATTAAATTTACTAGATAGTAGATACTCATATTATTTTTGTTTCAATGTCAAATGCTTACTATCATCTTTCTAATGAGTTGTAATTGGTTTACGTGTGGTTTTTTTTAGGTTGGGGTATTAGAAAAATAGATTAAGGACTTGGTGCAAGCAAGAGAGAAAGATAAAGAACTTTTTGAGGAAGCTATAATAAAAGCACTAAAGATTAATGAAGAAAAACTTGAGACACACTACAAATATCGAGGCCTTTAGCCACGACCCAAAGTCGTGGTTAAAAGTATGAAACGCGTGGCAACAACTTTTTTGTCATGACAAATCGCGGTTATTCAGTCATGGCTATAACCTCGTGCCTACAAACCTCTAGTCACGACCAGTCCGACATAATAGCCACGACTGTATTTAACCACGATAGTCAAAGACGTTTTGGCCACGACAGGTGTGGCAAAAAACAAAAAAAAAACTTATCATTAAAAAGTCATGGATTAAATTAATAATAAACTTATAGACACGACTTCGCGTGGCTAAAAAACTAAAACTACAATATTAGCCACGACATTATCGCAGCTAAAGATTTAATATAGAATAATATTAAACATTTAGACACGACTCATCGTGACTAAACGTGTACTAATTAAAATATAACTAAACTTTTAGTCACGACCAATCGTGTCTAAACATTTATTTATGTTTCATTGTGTACACTTTTAGCCACGATAAGTCGTGACTAAAAGTGTCAACTCTTTCTGCAATACAGCTGTTGTTTTTGCAGCTGACATGCACTTTTCTGAGGCAGCTGACGTGCACTTTTCTGGTTTTCCCAGGCATAGTAGCATACAAACCATCACAAATATTAACAACATATTTCATATTAGCATAAATATCGTTTCACCATACACATACAAAAACACTACTATACTTGTAGCGTTAATCGTTTTACCAAAACACGATGATACATGTAGCCTATATCGTTTTACCAAAATACAACACCTAGCTACTAAACAGAATCGTTTCCATCATTAATTTCTTCATCTTCGTCTTCATCTTCATCTAGAACCTCCATTTCTTCATCATCGTTTTCTTCATATTCTTCATCCTCTTCGCCAACCATGGGGGTTTTATCCAAAGACATACCTTTTTAACTGATAGCGTGGTAAAAAATGAACTTTAAAGTAAGGGTTAAAACAGATGAAACCGACCCACAACATATTTTTTTGTATCGATTTCTTTAGTTATAATAGATAGGTTGCAAAATCTGATCAGACCATGCAACCAAAAGTCTCAACTACTTCTAATAGATCATTAGACACACTCGATCCTGGCCTAAAAATGAAACTAATTATGTATTTAAACCATTCAAGAATGAACTGCAATTATTTTATAAGTGAACTTACCTTAGAATGGATCAAGAAATCGTTGGTTTGGAAGTGGAACTACTTAAGCTTGGCGGAAGTCCAGGATCTTGGTATATAGGGGGCAAAAAAAATTCTTCGAAAACAGCTCCAAAAACCGCAGCTTTTTAGTAGTGTTTTAGCACTTTTTAGCAGCGTTTTAGCAGTTTTTAACAGTTTTTTAGCAGCTTTTAGCAATTTTTAGCAGCTTTTCAATAGCTTTTTGATATTTAAGCAGTCGTATCGGGGGCAATTTGAGATTTGGGATGGGGGCAAGCTAAAAATAAGGCCATAAAAATAAATTTTTTGCACTAAAAAAAAAATTCGCCGGTTTATCGAGGGCGCCGGCCCCCTACCTTATACATCCCTCCGCCCCTGACCTTAAGTGCTAATGTTGTTTGTGATTTGTATATAAATTTAAAACTGTAACATGATTTCAGAATTTTAAAGTTAAAATGTCAAGCTAATTATATATACCATAGTTGTAGAAGGACAACGGCTGATATAAAAGACTTGATGTGCATTAAATTATAAAAAGCATATATACCATAGTTATTCTGAACCAAAAATGGTCAGCTGATATTCACCGTTCCTATGGCAAATTCTGTCTTAGAAGGTACACAAAAAGAACCTGAAAGCACACGTATTTTATCAGAAAGCATAAAAGATGGAGTGTCACACTTACGATAGCATTCGAAGCACACATATTTTATCAGTTCACTATACAAATAAACTCGCATCCAAAGAACAACAATATTTTTATACCTTTCATTAAACCAAGATGATCAAAATTGAATAGTTACCTTAGCAGAACATTTACGTGTTGCCATATGCACAGCCGTGCTTCTGCTTTCGTGCCTTACAGCCAAGAACCTAACACACCAAAGGTGCAGACCTTAATTAACAAACATCACACGTAGTTACACTGAAATTCCAGCTTCAACACGCCTAACAAAATATGCATCTCGGCGCCTGCAAAAATTAGGAGTAGAAAGTTGCTAGATTAGTCCGTGGACACCAAAAAATATTCAACAAATTCATATATATATATTAGGGGCTTATATCAACGTATTAAAGGGCAAGTTGAAACAATCGCGCTTACCTCAAATATTAACAAAGGCTGATACTTTTGTATCTTTGTTCAAAAGGCGTCTTCTTACACGCAGCTTTATCCCCAGCTTTATCCATCACCTTAATATAACAAGGGTATAACTTAGGCAACTGCATAAAAGGAATAATACAGAAAAAAGTTACTATAAATGAAAAGGGAAAAGCTTGTCCCTCTTTGAAATTTGGAGCTTGGCCTGAGCTTTTCGGGATGAAACCCTAAAAAGAAAAAGCTTTTCTCCTGACTCTGGTATCAGCTCGTTTGGAATTTCTTCTATTCCTGGCAAAAAACAAAACCATATTCCATGTGTTGGAATTCTACTCAAATTACATTTATCTTGAAAAACCTGTAAAATAAATTTGAACTAATCAGGGTAAAATATGAGCCTATGTTGGAGTGTTGAAGCCCTAAGCTGGAAATAAACAGACCTGATGAGGTAATAAGAAGTCGAGGCCATAATCGTTTGTCCTTTTAAGCCCATGTTAAACGACGTTGTATCGATCCGTCAATGAGGGTATGTATAACAGTAACAAATGAGGCTCAGATTTATGAATACAGTAGTGGTACCAAACGCCCGACTTGGCTGCAATCAGACACTCGGTGTCATTGCCTAGCCAAGTGACAGGCCTCGATAAACTACACGTACTAAACCGAAGACTATCATCATCGCCCGCAACGTTTTATCTAATACCAGGCTTATACATACCCTTTTCACGGATGAAATCTCACATGGTAATTATGTATGTCTTACCAAAGTCAGCCAAACAAAAAACAGGACCAAATACTTAAACCACGCGTTTCAGCGCTGTTTAACTCATACAATGGGTGCGAAATGTGGATGTTGCCGAGCGAGTGATTCTCGCTCTCTACCAATCGCCCCCCCCCCTTCCACTAACGCATCCATACAAACGCATGACTTGACTCGTGCAAAGATCACCTACGTAATAAATCAACGTGGCAGCCATAGAACTCGCATTCCCTTGCGCACCAAATATTTTATACATCTCATTAACAACAACTTGAAGCGTTGTAATATTTTTTTGTATACCAATTTGATTAAATTGCCAAAAAACATATTAAACACCTAAATAACAAATCAGAGATGTACAACCTGTGAGATACTAAATCAACCATACAAAACCCCCAAATCAAAGAGTGAAACAACGAACCCTAACACAAAAAGAGGAGGAAGAAGTGATACCTTGTGCGTTGATTTTTTGGATAAGCCAAAAATGATCAGTTACTTGAGCTAATACATTGCATAAAATTTAAATCAAAATTCAGAACGACTTACGATTTAAAGGTGTATCATGAAATGTAACCAATGCTGAAAACACTACAAATCAACCCAATAAACTCACCAACGTCACCAACCGATGAACAACGTCACACACCACGATTAGCGACAACATAGACATCGACGGCATCGAAGAGAGTTTTGAGCAGGCCGTTTGTGGCTAGCTAGGGTTTGCAAACCCTAAAAGACAATAGCAAAATATCAGCCATCCACAACCATCGCCACAACAAAACCCCAAAAACCTCAATATAATCTAGGGGATGCGATAATAGATTTAGGAATGAGAAGATGAGGCAGTGATTTTTGAGAGAGAGTAAGAGAGTTACTGATAATGGGGCGGTGCGTAGAGAAGAAGAAGGACACGTATGTGATGATGTGTCGGACCGGGTGAAGTTATTATCTTCGGGTCAGGCTAAAGGGTTGGTTTAAAAAAAAAGAGGAAGCGGGTCGGGCTAACCGGGTCGACCCAAGAAGCATATTAATGGGCACGGAAAACGATTTCTGCCTTTTAATATATAGTTATAATTTGTTCTTAGCATCTTTGGAAGTTATATATGCACCAATCTCGATATGTTGTGTTATGTACATAAGTTTGGTGGGAGCTACTATATTTCGCCACTTTCACTATGGTGTTTACGGGGCGGTTCGGTTAGTTGGACAATTTAAACTATCCTTCGCGGGGCGGGTAATTTATTTTACTACCCATAACTGAACCGTACTAGGCGGATAACCGGACTTGAGGTTAACCGAAATGAGCAGGTACCCGCGGTTCGGTTCACGGTTAACCATTCTAGACGTTTTTATCGAGTTTAACTCCATGAAAAATAAGTTGATCTAGTTAGTAAATTGTGAATTTAGTATAATTAATTATCATTTAATGGATAAATAAAAGTCATATTAAAGTTATTTCGTCACAATAATTGAATTCAAATTAACATACATAACAAATTAATAAAAAAATTATTATTCAACGTTTATAGGTTACGATCACGTTAACCAATTTTCACACATAGATGCTTAGTAATGTTTACATTAGAAAAAAAATCATTATACAAAAAAACCAGTGCAATAATAAAATCAAGAATTGTACAATTAATTAACCATCTAGTTAAAAATATACATATATATTATATATGGTTTGGTTCGGTTAACCGCGGATACCTAAAAATAAAAACTGAAACCGAACCGTGATAAGCGAGTTTTTTCGGTTTCGGTTTTTTTCGGTGTCGGGTTATTTCGGTTTCGGGTTGAGTGGTTCGGCTCGGTTTGCCGGTTTCTTGGATTTTTTGAACACCCTTAACTTTCACCAAACAAAAAAACAATAGTTGTGATATTGTGTTAAATGTTTCATGTTATGTTTATACATACAACGCGTAAAGTAATCAAAATGTAATTGAAAATGTTGTAAATGCGATAATTTAACTCAAAGTACAATTCTTAAGATGTATCAAAGAACTTATTAAATTATTTAGTGAAACTGAAAATGAAACATTACATAACAATGCACGCTATTCGTCACGTAAACTTCTTGGTACAACATTTGAAGTGTGCACTCCTTCTTAACTCAACTCTTGGGCATGTTTCACTTATACCTTTATAGTTTTACGTGATATCCTTCTTGACAACGTAACATAAAGCCGACATCATTTTGGTAAAGAATCATTCATTTTTCATCAACTATAACACAATAATAAAAAGAAGTTGTATTATATAGTAGAGTTTGTGAATAAATATTTAGAAATTATTATTGTTTGAATTAAATTAAAAAATATCCTCTTTCTTTATAAACTACATTAGAAAAAGTTGCCAAAATCTGTCATGCACATTTTCTAAATTTTCACTGGGAATATTGTTAAGGAAACTAATTCATTAAGTGAATATTGTTTGAATTTTTATGTGAGAAAGCAAGATTGAAACTTAATTTTTGAAAATAAATTTTGAGGATTATACATTACTTATTTTTTAAGTTTTTAAAATTTTAAACAAAACCATTTTTACTTTATGTATAATATGTTGGAAACACGAGGGCCTTTTAGGCTTATACTCGATGAAGAGAGGAAAACTTAGAGAACTGTTACAATGTATTTTATTGCTTAACTTTGCTTCTATCACAATTCAAATGCTTACACCACCACCTATTTATACTAGTCCATGGAACATTCTATATCAAGATATTTTCCATGAATGTCTAGATTTTTTTACTAGATATTTTTACCACCACTATCTAGATACTTCTTATCTAATCTAGATAAGTTTAAATAGATATTTCTAATAGATATTTTCTATGATCATTCTATGATTTTCTAAAAACTTCTTCTATATGGGCTTAGGCTTTTCACGATAGTCCGATTCTTATTGGACTAAATCAAGTTTACGATCCAACACCCCCCCCCTTTTAAACTTGATTTTCGGACTCCAAGCATCATCCTTTGTTTTGAGATTTCTCACACGTTGAGCGGCTTGGTAAAGATATGTGCAACTTAGTCTTCGGACCTCGTATGAATCACTCGGACATCCTTCCTTGCAATGCACTCTCGAATAAAGTGATAACGAGTGTCGATATTCATACTTCGATCATGCTAGACTGGATTTTTTGCTAAGTCGATTGCCGACTTCACATCCATTTGGTGAATTTTCCACTTTTTGCCACAAGTCTTGCCTTGTACTTCTCCATTTTGCCTTTGGTGTTTTTTCTTGGCCTTGTATACCCCTTTGACTCCAATATCCGTTTGGCCTTTCAGAAGGGTTGTCAACCCCCACGTATCATTCTTCTTAATTGACTTTATCTCTTCATTCATCGCTTGTCTCCATTTCTTTCTTTTCATTGCTTCTTCAAAAACTAAAGGTTCATAGTCAGCGTACAAACAAAGAAGGGTAATTTCATTAGTTACCTTGTAGAGCTCCTGTAAACTTCTTGTCTTTGGTTCTCCTTCACTTGAACTTGAAGGCGAGTCTTGGATTGGAGTTGGAGTTGGACTTTGAGGTTGTTGGACTTCTTCACTTGATCCATCCGTCTCTTCTTCATTAGTCATAGGAAGAAAGTCATACCTTTCGTTTTCCTCAATGCTCCAATCCCATGATCCTTCTTCATCGAACTCCACGTCTCTACTCACTACCACCTTCCTTGTGACTGGATTACAAAGCTTATAACCTTTTGACTGTTTATCATAGTAACCAACGAACATATGTTTCTTGCTTCTATTATCAAGCTTGGATCACCTTTAGCTTGGAATGTGGACATACGCTATGCTCCCGAATATTCTTAGATGAGATACGGTATGCTTCATCCCATTCCATGCTTCTTATCGAGCCTTGTTGTCTAAACTCTTAGACGAACATTGGTTCAATAGATATACCGCACAATCAACCGCTTCATCCCAAAACTTCTTTGGCATCTTCTTACTTTTCAACATGCTCCGGACCATATTGAGAATGGTTCTATTCTTTTTCTCCACCATTCCATTTTGTTTTGAGGAGTAAGGAGCTGTTAGAAATCTCTAGATCTCATTGTCCTTACAAAATTTGTTAAATTCATTTGATAAGAATTCTCCACCTCTATCTGATCTCATGGATTTAATCTTTAAACCTTTCTCTTTTTTAACCAAAGCTTTAAATTTCTTAAAAGTTTCAAAGGCTTGATATTTTTCTTTTAGAAAATATACCCAAGTCTTTCTTGAATAGTCATCAATAAAGAGCACAAAGTAGAGATTCTTACCATGAGAGGGTGGAGTAATGGGACCACACAAATTCTGTAACACCCCCAAATTCTGGTAGCAGCGGAATGGTAACAATGGGGTGCTACTTCATAGTCCATACGCACAAGTCACAGAAAACGACCTCAAAAGAGACGTTTAAATAAATTTCACATTCGTTATAATAAAATCAGAGTTTACAAAGGATCCCATTTATAATGCAATGGAAACATTTTGTTTAAAACGTTTGTCGAATGGTATACAAGTTATTAAGCCTTCAAAAACATATATGCGCGACTCGAATGCTCCCAAAACAAGTAAGGTAGACAGGGAAACAAATTCACCAAGTCTAAGTATATATTATTACACTAAGCTCATGACCCCAAAGCCTTAACTGTATGTCTGCCCCAAATAGGTAGGGTGTCTGCCAAAACAGCCTACAGTTCCTCTAAATGTTAAATGCACCATGATCAACTTGTGACCATAAATTATCCGGTGGGGAATGTTAGTCCCGATAGATCTATCCACAACACTAGCTGCTCACGTAATAAGAGCAATTGACGGAGCAGATATTAGGGACTTAATTGGCACTGTGGTAACTTAGGCAATAATAATCAGGCAATAATCTGGATAGCATACAGTTTAAAACACTTGTGTCCGAAGAAAAGCAATCATGTTGTTCAAAATTCAAGGTTTTCAAAGTATAGTTATCAAGATCTCAATCCAGGTAGTAAACAAATCAAGCTTTGTATAAATATTCACCAAAATAATAACGCTTATGTAGTAGAATCAATAATAAAGACGGAGCATGTATTCTACTCACCCAAAAACAGTTATGAAAATCATTAACAGAGAAAAGGTGGGACCACACGCCACCCCTACCACGTGGGCTGATAACTCCCCTTGATCGAACGCTCAAGAACGAATAACCAAATAAATCACAAAAACGAAGCAGTAACGATCTTGATGCAAGACCTATAATTAAGTCGCTTGATTACAATACTACAAAATACGAGTCAACAGATGCGAACATCTTGACAAACGAAAACATATATATATATGTATATATATATAATATATAATCTATATTAATAAATATATAATAAATATAATATATATATATATATATATATATATATATATATATATATATATATATATATGTGATGAGAAATCTACTTGCGCGTTCTAAACCTTAACACTTAGTATATTTTATATATACTATTTTCCATCCAATCATATACTATTTCATTTTGTTGAAATCTTTCAACTTTCAGTAAGTTTTTATTTTAGAAAGTTACTATTTTCGGAAAGTTACCCCTTTTATACTTTCTATTTTTAGAATCGACCAAAGGTCTCAAAAATAATTACTTACGATAGTATATTAATTGATATTATTTCATTAATCGAAATCACCTTCAAAACGCGTTAACGTTTATTAAAGTCTTCCTTGACTTTTATGAAATATATTTATTTTCTAAATCTGCCCCGACCAAAACGACCCACTAGATCACCTTTTTACGACTCGGGTTCTAAAGAAAATTTATGCGAAACGATATTCCGAACAACTTTTTAGTTTTAGCCGAGACCTGAAACGCGATAGTAAAATGAACCAAAATGCCCTTCACGAGAATTTGCTGAACCATATATAAATTTTATAAAATATACAGAAGTTGACTTTCGATTGACCCGTATATTACACTTTCACACTACTTTGGACCAAAAGAGATTGTATGTAAAACGTCATTCCGAACAACTTTCGTGTTTCGCCGGAAGGCCGAAACGGACTATTGAAAGTGCTCAACATATTAAATTACCAAAGCTGTCAAATTTAGTATATTTATAAAAATGATTTATTTTCTACTAAAGTGTATATATCGATCTAGCTTAGTATCTTATTGATATATTGGGAGTTAGAAGTCTCATTTTATACAAAACGACCATCTAGGAAAGCTTCATTACATTTTAAAACAAAAATCTAACTTTTCAAATCACGACCCACCGAAACCATAGGAACTGATGTTTTCCTGGTCAACAACGACCCCTATACAAAATGCATTAAAACTAGTTTTCGACCCAAAAACTTATCAAAAATGCATCAAATATACCTTATAATTTCATTTTAATCCTATTTTAATATCAATATCACAGTATATTAACGCCACAAGTTCCAATCGATTTCATCACATATATAAAAATTGAATCAATGAACGAAGCAATCGAAATAATAATAGAAGGAAGGCTCACAAAGCTATACGAAGCAAAGTCGGAAAAATAAAATGCACCCGTCTCGTCCCTTTTGTTCCTAGCCGTGGCTCACCACAACCCAAACCAAACCAAAAACCAAACCGAAACCTTCTTGAAATGTCTTAGATATTGTGTGAGAATACTTGTATATTTAGAAATTAAAAATTTATGGATTGAATGAGGTATAGAAGTTGGTACGTGGTGAAAATGAGGGAGAAACAAGAGAAATTGAAGTTTTTTTTTAGAAATGATTGAGTATGATTATACGTTTACTAGTTAGCAAGCAAATATGCCAAGTAGTTAGTCAAAGGGATTATATTGCAAGGACCCAAAGACTACAAGAATGAAGGATGGGGCGTTTTGTAATGGATGAAAAAGGTGGAAAAAGGTTATAGGTAACTTGTTGGTTTGACTAGTACATGTGATAAGTAGTCTTAAACAAATTTGTACTTATGGTCCTGGTGTTTGCCGTATTTTAGGGAGAGAAAGCAACCAATATTTTGTGACTTACCCTTTTATGAAAGGAATACTTAAGATATAATATGCATAGCTAGGTATTGGTGCCCCCGAGTATGCCTAAATGTATTTAATTTGCGAAATGTAAACGCTTTACGTATCCCATAAAAATAAAATATAAAAAAGTTAATTATTATTTTCGAAAAGAAAAAAAAATAATGTTTTTATCGTTTGTATAATGTTATCGTATGAGTAGGTCAATCGTCTTGTAAAATAATATTTATAAATTTAAAACTCATAAATATTATATAAATGATTCTTAAATGTTTCGCCAAAATTTTTATTAAAAACGAACCAACACTATTCATGTCAGGAAATAGTGTATAAAATCATATTTCTCTTGTTTTATTCGTTAAATGAAAATTTTTAGCCTACGCGATTTAATTATGTGATGAAAATTTAAAAGTAAACGTGCACGAGACTAAAAAAATAATTAGCGAAATAATGACTAAATGAATGACGTCATAAAATGACCTGAAAATACGGAATGTTACAAATTCGTATGAATTAGTTGTAGTGGCTCATTAGCTCTTGACGTCGCTTCTTTTGAGAACAAACTCCTAGCATGCTCCCCAAGAAGACATCCTTCACACATTTGAGTGGGATGATCAATTTGATCTAACCCATTCACCATTTCCTTTGGGATTATAACTGTAAGTCACCAAAGTTTAAGTGTTCGTACCTTATGTGCCAAAGCCACGAATGATCCTTCAAACAACTCTTTAAGAACTTAGCTTCATCACGTTGAATGTTCAAAATAAACATTCGGTTTTTAGTCATAGACACTTTTTCTATGAGCTTTCCCTCTTGGTTTCTTATTGTAGCACTATGATCTTTAAAATAAATATTGTAGTTTTTCTCTAAAAGTTGTCCCATGCTTAAAATGTTACTTTTCAGGTTGGGCACATTGTATACGTCCGAATATATTGGTGACTTCCATCTTTAGCTCGGATAAGTATCTTACATTTTTCTTTCACCGATGCCTTAGATTCATCTCCAAAGGTGACATTACCTTTACTTTTCTCCATCTCCACGAACAAGTCTTCTTCACCCGTCATATGGTTACTCACAACAAAATCTATATGCCATGGCTCTATCCTCTCTTCTTGCTCGTCATGTCTCGTCATTAGCAAAGTAAGCTTATCTTCATCTTCTACCTCCACAAGATTAGCTTTTTCTTCCATTTATCTTGAGCTAGTACACTCATTGGCATAATGACCATATTTGTGACATTTGTAGCATTGTATTTGGGGCTTACCTCCTCTTTGAGATTGAAAGCCTCTCCCACGACCTCTTCCATATAAAGACCTGATGACATCAAATAACGTCACTTTTATAGCATCATTTATCCCATGTTTCTTACCCATTTTGTATAATTATTGCATGAATTGGTACTTAATTGCTTAAAGTTGTTATTTGCAGTAATTATGGAGTAATTAATGAAGTTATGCTAAAAGTCACACATTTTGAAACTTAAACGAAGAAATCTGAAGATATTGTTCTGACAACCTATATGTCGTATCCAATAAGGAAGATACGGTGTATCTATGCCTGCACTTCACAAGAAACTACGAAGAATTAAAAAGCAATACGCCGTATCCAGGAGACTCTATACCCCGTATTGAAGATTATTTAAAGATTCTGGAAGATATTGAATGTGGTCCATACTCTAAGAAACCCCCAATACGCCGTATTGACCTCAATAATACGGCGTATCGAAGAATTTCCAGACACCCTAAATACGAATTTTAGTGTGTGCAATGGGAGCCATCGACAGCTAACTCATATGTTAACCACCAAGTTCGATTTTTAGAAGAGAAGAGAAGCAAAGAAGGTCAAGCAACGAGCTTCAATCAAAAGGGGAACCCTTGTATTCATCTATACTCTAATAATCGTTCAATTTTTGGTATCATTCGTTTAACTCGGTTAGGTTACCTTGGTTGATTTATTTATTATGTTTGTATTCGATACAATGGTTATTGGCTAATACCTTTAGGTATTAGCCATGTTTATGAAGATTTAATGTTTAGTTTGTTTATCTTGATTGCTTAATTTATCATTGATTGTTGATTATGTTTATCAATTTATACTCGTTTACGTGCTTAAGTATGTGACCTATCATTCAATTGGATCTAGTAATGCAAAATATCATGCTAGCTAGATGCCGGGATAGCTCTCCATATCCGCAATTTATATATCTAGAATCATAAGATCACAAATAATGACCTATCCTTTCCATTGGTTTAGTGAACAAGTTGGACTAGCAGGTGACCTGGGATTAACAAATGACCATCTGATTCCCTTGGTAAGGATCAGGACAGTGAACTACTAGTATATAAAGAGTCGTTAAGTAGTAAGTTAGTAAAGTCTCGTTGAGCTAGGATTTAATAAGATCACCATTATTAATCTCCTAAGATGGATTATAATCAATAAAAGGATGCTTTAGGCGGATGCGTTTAATTGTGACAGAATTGGCGTGTCTAGGTTTTAAGAAGAAGTACCGCCTAAATCTAGGAATGATATGCCCCTTCGAGATTAGCAATCATAGCACTTATAGACAAACCTGCATCTTATTTGACTATTCATGGTTAGTACGTTCCCCCTATAATAGGCTTGATCGCTTCTCTATCTTCTGATTATCTGCTTGTGCGTGTTAATTCTCCTTTACATTTCTTTAGTATCCAAAATCTCGTGCCAGTCTCTTAGGCTGAAATTCTCCCCCTGCTTTAGATTTAGAGTTAGAATAGAATTAAATAAATTAAGAATAAAAATAGAATTAGGAATTAACGCTCTCACTCTTAGTGATTGATAACGCTCAAATTGAGTATGTTTTTAGTAGCGTTATCCGTACTTTTGTATAAGTTATTTGGCTATTTATCTATGGTTTTGTTACTTTATTGTATGAAAGTGTGTTTGCAAGTTTATTTGTATCCAAGTACAGGAAAAGAAAAGAAAAGAACAAAGTATCCCGAATCAAGACTAGAGATTAGAAGCATTTCAAGAGTACAAGAGCCAACCATTCGAGCTTCCAAGTCCCAAGGATGAGCCTAAACGAAGTATTACTGAAGTATAAAGACCCACGACCAATCACGATCAAACGGAGAGCTTAAACGAAAAATCGAGCGACACTCACCCGGGGACGAAGTCCCAGCCGGCCGGCTGAGACCACTAGCCGGGCGGCTCCCCCACGTCTGATATACCCTTTTTATCTTGTAGCTCCTTGAACGATCAAGAAGGATCTAGACTCCTATTTCCTGGCATTTTATAACCCTTTGGCCCCAAGGCAAGCATTGAATACCCCAAGGCCTTTCTAGTAGCATAAATAGGGTGCTTTGGCTAGTGTTTTGATATCAAGAAATCTCATAATCAATCAATCTCATTACAAAGATCTCTACTACTCTCAAAAAGCCATAAACCCTTCTTAGAGTTCCAGGAAAATCCCAGACGTTTGAAGGAGGAAGAAGCCATCTTAGGAGGTCGAGAACATTAAGAATTCTTCAAGGCAACCAAGCCTCATTTCTTGGAATCTTTACATACTTTATAAGAACCTTTTAATCATGTTTATGAATCCTTTAATTTATGGAAATATGTCTTTGATTGCTATGAGTGGCTAGTAATCTTTTTTAACTTGTTTTAAATGTGTTTGGTGAATGTGTGATATTTTGGTTTTTTACAATTTTGTTTTTGATAACATGTTTTCTTCAATTTCAAAGCTATTTTCTTAGATCCAATCTATGCTTTTGATTCATGTGACATTGTTTGATCAACGATTAAATTATTTGTTAAACATATCATAGGACGAAAGGGACTTTTGTGAATCAATCCAATTTGTTGCTTTTGTCTATGATTTGGCTACCTTTTGTACTGGACTATTTCTTATGCGGATTGATCTAACATAGTATCGTAATTGTTTGGCTGTTAACATGTTTGTGAAACGTACCACGGAATCAAACTAGTTAAAAACATGAAGTAGTCTTGATATTGATGGCGCTTAAACATAATTTGTTTTTGTCACTTAAGGTCATGACGAAAGATTGAGGTTTTGAAAACAATATTATTAGTTCACCATCTAAATCTTATAATCAACATCGTTAAATGTTTATCACAAATCATACGAATCGGATTTCTCTTATATAGTTTAATCAAGTGTAGCTTTTTAATCAATTAAATCTTTTTTAATCTTCAGGATTTGCTTGTTAGGAATTGTTAGCACAGATTTTTTAAACCATATAATCTAACTAATCCCTGCGATCAATCCGGCTTACCATTACAATCTCTTTGATATTAACGACGAGTACACTTGTCGTATGTGTTGCTAAGGATAATTCTGGTATCCGTGTTATAAATTTAAAACTTATCTGTATCGCACGCATCAGTGACCGACACCCTACTTACGAACGAATCTACAACTTATCGGGTACACTTGCCGTTAGTGTTGTTTTTAGTTAAATCAGAAAGATATAAATATAAAACTTGATAATAAATAATATCTACGCACAATGACACATCAAGTTTTTGGTGCCATTGTCGGGGAGTGAAGCTGTTTAATTATTAAGCTTGGATCACCTTTGGCTTGGAACGTGGACATAC
>BQNB010125246.1:0-19801 GCA_026074375.1 Tanacetum coccineum | reverse complement strand
AATTTCATTTCATGGTAATTTTGAATATAACCTAAAGTTTATTAATAAGCATTTGAAATTAAAACCTTAGGTTATAATTTTGGGAAATTATAAAGATATAACATAAAGTATTTTATTTTAAAGAAAAAAATATAAAACTTATATTTGTATATATATGACCGGCCCATATTTAAAAAAAGATATTTTGGTTAATTTGATTATTTTGTAAATATTTACTTTATTTTATTAAAATCTATTTTAAAGGATAAGTATTAAAAGGTTTTAGCAAGTATTTTGTATAATCTTTAAAATAGGAAAAAAATTATTTTGTTCCCCCCTCCTTTGCTTAATGAACCGGCCCCTATAGGTGTTGATACACCAAAATCTTTTAATTTTGAAGTCTAGCTTAATTAGGGAAAAGAGTGTAATTAAAAAAAGGGATAAATCTTTTAATTTGCAAACAAGTTATTTTTGTCTTTCTCTTCCCTTTTTTTCCTTTATAAAGCCGACCATATTCACCCTCTCCTATCATTCTCCATCATTCTCTAAAAAATTTCTCTCCATAATTTTGTGTATTCCTCCATAGAAGCTTCAAGCAAGAAGAATGTTTAGGTGTTTTTTAGTAATCCTAGAAGTTTTGGTGTTCTTGGTGTGGTTTGATCTTCAATCTTTGGTGTGTTCTTGGTGTTTAATTTTGTACTCCTCCCTCATTCCATAGATTCGGTGAAGGTGTTGTGATCTTTTGTCTTCGTGTTCATTTCTATCTGATTGCTTATTCGTTAAGGTACAGATATTCCGTCCTTTTAGTAAGGACACCTCATGTCTTGATTCTCATTTATTTTAGCTACTTTGGTTCGTTTGATATTCCGTCTGATTTGCTATCCGTACTTATGACTCATTGATATTCGTTGATATTCTGTTTGATTTGATATTCGCATTCATGATTCCTTTGATCTTTGTTTGAATATGATATTAGATCCGTTATCTTGATTGAATTATTGGTAACTTGATCAGTTTGCTTAAATCTTTGCCCGACCTATTTGAACTAGTCATAGAGGTACCATGACCATGTCATTGGTGCACCAATGGCATGACACTATCTGTGGCGGTGTGATTAGTCCACGGCGTTCCCTTTTGTATGTGCACTTATTATGATTTGATTATATATGTTCGTACACTCGCCATAGTGCTTGTGTATATGGATATGACTTTGTTTTGCAGGGAGCGTATGGATGCATCCTAGGTACTTTGTTTCGTTCAGTTTAGGTGAATGGTTGTGTGTGTGCAATACACACCATATCACATTTGGTACATAGGAGGAGCTTGCCTGTGTATATTTGATTATGACTATATGATTATTTTTTTTAGGGTCTATTCATGTATCATGTTTAGACATTTGTTTGGGCTCGTGGGCATTCCTTTGATTACTCCCATCTTATTCATTAATCTATATATATCGTTTGGCATTTGTTTGGCAGGTTCTCGATATTCGTTTCGTTCATCCCTTTGTTTTATTTTCGTTATTATTATTATATTTATTCACTGAGCATTAGCTCAGCCGCGTTTTCTTTTCCTGCGGCAGGTATTAAGCGGGAAGCTGGGAAATAAGTGTTGAGAGTAGGAGCTTTTAGAGGACCCACCTTTAGAAGAACCCTTTTTATTTGGATTTATGTTTTAAGACCTTTCCTTTTGAAGATTTCTTTCATTTGACTTTGTTGGAATTTAATACTGTTGGAAGTCATTTTATTTTATGACTTGGTATTTTAATTAATAAAGTCTTCTGCTTGCTTTTATATATGTTCTGATTTGACACCATAATGTGATGCTTTGTCTCTTTATCGGAGCGGGGTGTTACAGGTTTGTTAATGTTTCTGGTCTTATAGGATTGAATCTTAGCACGTGAATTCACTTTCTTTAAGAATTTTGTTATATAAGCATCATGATTTGCATTAAAGACACATTTATGACATGTTGAACAAACAAAGTGTTTGGAATCTGAAAAGGACTAGAATTCCTAGAGTTATCTACTAGTGGCACAACATTTGACGTTACACAATTGCTCTTAGATGTAGGCAAACTCCTAGATGTTTGATTGTTGCTCCTAGGTTTTGGTTTGCTACCATTAGTAGTGTTTTGTAGACTAGTAGAAGGCATCACACTAGATTTTGAATTCCTATCTTTTTCTTGTGTCTTTTTCTTAGCTTCCTCTAGATAGTGATTATGAACCATGTCATTTGAACTAAATCTTGGCATGTTCTTAGAACAATTCCTAGATTCGCTAGATGCAATCACATGATAAGGTTTTGCAAAAGAAGATTCTCTTCCCTTATGCAAATAATGTTGAGTGACTGGTTTTGACAAATCATTTTTCACATCAACTTCTGTAGCAAACCGTGATTTTGAAATTTGAGGACTTTCAAATTTAAACGCAGTCGGTTGTCTCACAACTGGTTGTTTTCTGAATGGTTGTAAAATTGGTTTCCCCAAGACTGATGGTTTTGCAAACTTAGTATCCACACTATTTCCTTTTGACTTTCTTAATTTATTTTTCAAAGCATCAATTGCAAAAACCTTTTCCTGAATCTGAGCTTTCAAATTAGCATTTTGAGTAATCAAAGAAGTTGTCTGTTCTATAGTCTTATCTCTCGTTATTTTAATAAAATCATACAAATCTTTATAATGCTTTTTCAAAGTCTCATTTTCCTTATTTAAGTTCTCATTCACTATAAGTAATTTAGCCACACTATGTTCCAGTTCGATGTTTATCGTTTTAAAAGCATCAATTTCCTTTTTCATTTTGGCTTTATTACTTGTTTCATTCAAAATTTGACCATGTTTCCCTGATTTAAAGCTTGATTTTGATATTTAAGTTCAAGAGCAATACAATGTGCTTCCATTCTTGAAAAATCTTTTTGAAATTGGGCAACGGTCTTTTTGAGACAAATATTTTCAGACTCGAGAGAATGGTTTGAAAATTCAGTTATCTTGTTATCAAATGATGAATCAAGCATAGGACTTTTAACTTGACATTGTTCAATATACTAGTCAACCCTACCCTCAGTAATGATTTCAGGTTGCATAGTATGCTGTTTTCTTGTAGCAAAGATATAACATTCAGCGGTTAATTGTACCTCAGCCATTGGCTCTTTGTTATATATGGGCCTTTTATCTGCATCGTCAGCATCTGTATCATTCCCTAACCTGCTGCTTGTATCCTGCTTTCCAAATTTTGTCCCACTGCTTTCTGTGACAACCAAATCAATATCCAATGATTTTCCCAAATCAACCTTACTCTCTTGCTTGTGCATTTGTCTTTTCTTCACCCTTTTGTCATACAGTCTTTTGTGACGTGTTCTTTCAGCAACGGACTTCTTTACATTACTCATGTGTTGAAGTAATGTTTCTCTGAACTGTTTAACTTCAATTCCAGTGTATTCAGCAAAATACTTTTCTGCCATTTGACTGTCATAATCCAAAGTAAATTGCAAATCAATGAACTTCTAAAACTGTCTGTTCATCACCCAAAAGGCTGCCATGGATTCATCTTCTTGAAATTTGTCTTTGTCAAGTTGGTTTTGTAGTTGATCTACGTTAAGAAGCATCATACTTGTGAAAGCATCATCATCTTGACCAAAGAGTGACATGAATGCCCGTTTGAATCCATGTTCGATACGAGTGCCTTTTAAGTCTTCTTTCGAAAGAACCTGAAGGTGTGAATGAAGAGAACAAAAATATGCCATGCGTCTCTCTTTTGCTTTTGACATTTTGATGTTGTTGTGAATGGATATCGGATCTTAAGTTTTATCAAGTGATTTAGATTGTGGTTTGATATGGAATTCTAGTTCACAGGATTTTACAAGTCTTGATTAATCTGAGAAAAGAAGTGAGACTTTCACGGGATTTTACTAAATCAAGAAAAAACCGTGAAATTAAAGTTGTTGTTTTTGTTGGAAATTATTGTTTGTTTATGTGTCTAAGAAGTCCAAATGATATGTCACAGTAATTGTCCAAAATGTATTTAACTAAAATTAGTTTTACTGAAAAGGAGTATCGAATTTGGTTAACAGAAAATTATTTTCGGTGATTCTAATTCTGTTACACAAATCGCAGAGGGTATACACAAACCGTAGCGACAATTATGCACAAACCGCAGAAAGCACAAACTTCAGAAACACAAACTCCAGAAACACAAACCGCAGGTTTCTTAAAATTTTGACATGGTTTAGTTTTGTAAAATGTCACAAACCTCAGAAATATTTTACCCCTGTAAATATATAAACTGCAGAATACTCTATGTTACACAAACCGCAAAAAATTTACTTTGCACAAACCGCAAAATTTGATTTTGCACAAACCGCAGAATTAGAAAATTTTGGCCATAGTTTATTTTCGTCTTAATGTCATAAATCACAGAAAAGTAACACCTGTAGTAACACAAATCGCAGAATGCAATTTTACACACACCGCAGAAGCTGAATTTGCATAAACAGCAGAAATTATGACACAAACCGCAAGCTTCTAGTGTCACAAACCGCAGACTTCATTACTTTTACACAAACCGCAAAATTCAAGATAAAACCCTGATTTTTCTCAAAAAATAAGCTATTTTGATTCTTCAATAAGCTTCGTATAATCACTAATATGATGAAAGTACGCGTTGATGATTTAAAATAACAACAAAAGCTTGGTTTTTGATGATTTTCGAATGCGTTTTTCTTAAAAAAACACGAACAAATACAAAAGTTAAAAAACTTTGTTTGATTCTTGTATAAGCTGTTTTAAGCTACAAATAAGCTATAACCTCTGACTAAAACAAGCTTAAGAATCAAGACTCAAAGAAAACAAATAAGCCGAAGCTCAAAAAGGAAAGATCCATGCGTTTTGAATAAAAAACCACGACTCAAAAACTATGAGAACCCCTTAGCTCTTGATACCAATTGTTATCCCAAATATTAACCACTTCACAACAATAAGCAACACACTAATAAGGCAAATATAATAAGCTAGAAAAGAGAGAAAGGAAAGGTTGGAAGATTAGATTAGAGAGAGAGGGGAGGATGGTGGGAGGTTACACACATAACATATGGCAACCAACACCCTCTCCATGTGTGGAGAGGGTCCTATTTATAGTCTCATAGCCACATGTTGGCGTATGGACTCTCATCTTGGGCCGGGCTTGGCTTGTGTTAGGCTTTAGCCCGAAACATGGACAATATTAGCTTAAAGTCCAAGCCCGTTATACCCGACTAGCCTATTACAATACAAGACTAATTATAACTAAGACGATTGACGACATTCTTATTTGACTTATATAAATCAACTTAGGTCAAAAGCTTTTTGGTAATAAATCAACTTAACCGAATTTTGTAGAAATCGACTTTAAGAAGTACGTTGTGGATTATCATTGTTTGGATCATTTCACATTCTTTTCTTAAGATTATTGGGTAAACAGAACCGGTGACCAATAAACTTGGACTAGCATGTAATTTAATCCAAGAGTCAAATTTCTTATCTCGAATTATCAATCGTCCATTCCAAATTACCACTTATTTACCACTAAAAATTAACCATATCTAAACAAGTATATTTCTTCCTTTATATTTGTTGTTATCCTTTTATCTTATTTTGTAGTTTCTCCTTAGATTTCCTTAATTATTGTTTGCCTTAGTTTCCTTTTAGTTTATACTATCAAAAACCTAAAATAGCAACATCTAAGCATCCAACGAAAAGCTTAAACGTAATTCTCAAATTCACCTCTCATTTAAAACAAGAACCCGAGAGATCTATACTTGCCGTGTACTTAGGTATTTAGGTTTGTGTCCATATCTTCTCATCCTTATAAATATTTTTTGATTGTGCTTCAACGACTACATCAAAATGGCATCGTTATCGGGGAGATGGTGTACGTTTCTTATGATGCAGTTTGGAGTTAGTGCCTTAGAGATCCTTTTACTTGAATTCTTATTCTTGTAAAAGTTCCTTTCAAGTAAATTCAAAAAAAACAAAAACAAAAACAAAAAAAATATAATAACAAAAAAAAGAAATGTTTCGAGAAAAATATAATTCTTCACCCTTTCATTCCCATGATCTTTGGACCATTGAAGAACTTCATAAGCGTCAATTTTCGGTAGAGAAGGACTGATCGCTTCGACAACCGTTCAACAACCCGAATTTGTTTTGAAAAATTATATGATCGAGCATCTTCGACAAAATTGTCAATTTCATGGATTCCAAGATGAAGATGCGAACGAGCACTTAAACAAGTATTTATCTATCTCTCAATTCATCAAGAAAAATGGAGTTTCTGAAGACATCGTCAATCTTAATCTTTTCCTATTTTCTTTAACCCACGAAGCTGAATCTTGGTTTTATCGTCTTAAAACACATTCTATTCATACTCGGGAAGAGATGGTATCCAAGTTTCTATCAAAATACTACCCATATTCTAAAGCATTGTAGCTTAGGAAAGACATCTTAAATTTCTAGTAGTTTCCTTCGAAGTCAATATTTGAAGCTTGGGAAAGATTCAAATCATGTTGGCGGAAATGTCCAGATCACAAAATCATACCTGTTGATCAAATCCTAACCTTTTAGCATGGAATAACAATGATTGACCGAGAAAAACTCATGGTGGCTGCTGGCGGTAATATCTTGCGTAAGACTCCTCATAACGCATATGATTTAATTGAGAATATGACACATCATCATTTTTAGTGGGACACCGAAGTGTATTATGACACTAACAGTGGTGTGAGTGCTTATTATTATCAGACGACTTTCGGGTTGAGTGCGCAAATTGAGGTGCTTGGAAAACAGATACCATACATAACTCAAAGTTTTCAAGATCAACCAGGACCATGTCATCCTAACATCGTTAACTATTCATACTATGATGAGAGTGACGAGGATAAACCTTTAGAGGCTAATAAGTCAGAGATCGATCCACTTATTAGGGAGCCATTGAATACCTTTTTAATAGGGGACGAGGAAATCCAAATTAATTCTCCTGAGGATATTCTATGACCGGCCCAACTCGTCAAATGTAAGAAGTATATAAACCCTCCTACACCATGTAGGAGGGTATGGTTCTATCTTGTTTCATTTGGCTCTTCATGGAATGAACTTACATATTTTTCTCTTTCTAGAACTCGTCTATCCTCTCTCTCTAAAACCTAAGATTATATGTGTTATATGATACTATATTCAGATCTTACAGTGCTTTAAGTTCTTTGCCATTCATCTATCTTGGATTGCCGATTGGATCCAATATGAACCTTATTGCGAACTGGCAGTTTATGATTGATCATTTCCGTCGCGAGCTGTCTACTTGGAAGGAGAATATGTTGTCTATTGGAGGGTGTTTCACTTTATCTAAAGTAGTGCTCGGGAGCCTTAATATTTATATTATTTCATTGTTCAAATGCTCCAGAATCTTTTATCAAAAATCTAGAATCCATTCGGGCTTCATTTTTTTGGGGCGGTAGCGGTGAGAATAAGAAGATGGCTTGGATAAAATGGGATAATATTTTGGCGTCTAATGATAAAGTGTTGTCCTATAAGCTATATCATTTTCAGAATCACATACTTGAATCAAATGGTAGAAAATAGATAGAGAAACTAGAGAGAGAAATGAAAGAGATGAGGGTTATATCATATGCTAGTGAAAAACAAATCAACAAGCAACCCTCCTTAACATGCTAGGGAGGTGTTTATATAGGCTACATAAGAGCATGTAATGCCTAAGATATTTCCATGGGCCAGGCTTGGGTTTTGGTATGTTTAAGCCCGTAACGTATACAAGATTAGATTAATTAACGAGCCTGGTATCCATTCTAGCCTATTACAACATATATGATATAATGACCGAGACTTCCTTGTTCGACTGAATATTTTTAGGCTAACAATCTCCCCTGAAGTAAGGTCATTGAGATTGCTTTGTCTTTAAGCTCTTGTGATCATGGTCTTGGTCTTTATTTTTGTTGTTGTTGGCTTGTTCCTTTATGTTGTGTGATCTTTGATCTTAAGCCTTTGTCATTGTCTTTAATTCTGAGATCTTTAAATCTTTCTCCTTGAGATCATTTCCATCTTGCGATCTTGTGTCTTGACCAACATGCTCATACTTTTCATCATCTTGAAAGCTTGCTAACAATCTCCCTTGACAATCTTTGTCTTGATAATCTTGATATCTTTAAGGAAGATCGTGAATATCAGAGTTGCAGAAGTCTTTATCTTTGTTTGATCTTGAGCCTTCTTGATTCTTGAATCATTAATGCGTATTGTGTGTCTTTGTAGCTTGAGCATAAGCATGTGGTAACGAATATGACATTGCTAGAGTGAGGTAGTTACGCCATTGTATTAAGCTGCATCTATTAGGGTTAACAATAAATAAAAGATATGGACAAATCTTGTCTTTGATATTCGTCTAATTTTGGTTACGTTAACCTCTAGTTCCGGGAGGACCATTTACAGTATGAATATTGTACATGTGATTAGGTATATTCATTATAAGAACCTCCTTGACAGGTTTTCCAGCTCTAAGCATAATGTGAAGATCGATTTAAGCTCAGATTGGTTAGATCTTTTATATCTAGGATAAACAATAACAATGATTGAATATGCACAGCGGAATTATAAGAACACAATCAATGTTATCACAAGGTTTTCTTTATTCATACGTTTTCCCTATTACCCCAACTACTATAATTTGGGGTTACTAACTACTACATAGACATCTATAATATGTCTATTACTAATTAACTACTAACTATGGTGTACACACATACCTTTACTATTCGACTCTTATCAGTCGACTATATGTTTCTGGATACATTTTTCTAAATGCTTGAACCTCCTTTTATAGCATAAGGAGTCCTAGGCTTACAAGGAAACTAATTAATATATTAATGAGAGAATCAATTAATTATCTTCTCATTAATATTCATTCTTATCTTATTTTGACCAAATCTTTATTTTCTTCTACATCTTGTAGAACTTCATGATGACAATTTTGGTCCTTCTTGTTTCCATCTTGTTTCATTCTTTTATTCACTTTGTCTCATCTGCTAATCAAGATCTAACAAGCTTCCCCTATTTTGATGATGACTCAAAATAATGCATATGTAGTTTTGTAATCATCAAATCTGAGATCCCAACAATCTTCCCCTATTTGATATTACAAAACAATCTTCATGTATGAAACAATCTTCAATGCTTCCCCTTGACTTAAGATCTTCTTGAACATGCCACCACACATAATAAGCTGCAAACCATATCTCTGTAGTCTTCTTCCCCTTTTTGTAATCATCCAATAGGGGTCTTCTGTAGATATGCAACTTGTAAACACTTCCCCTCAAGTGGTGCATGTAGATGGTTAAACATTTAATCAATAAGCTTCCCCTAAAACTAATATGTTTATCATCTCTTGAATCTCGAACTCTGTAGACTTTATGTAGTGATCATTGATGAAGAAAACTGAGTATAACGAATTTGATAAAGAAGTTAAATCTCCCAAACTTGTGTCTTATGTCTTGCACTATCCACGTGACGTCGAACATATAAATAAATCTATGAAATATAAGTAGCCCGCAACCTCTTGACAAAGTCCTCATCTTCTCAGAGACACATACTAAGTGATAGCAAATGTGAGCATTGAGCACCATAATAAAAATCACACACCTTTGCTAGATTTTGACAAGTCTTCGTCACACCGTTGTAAATACGAACAAGTTACCTCTAAATGTTGTAAGCCATTTGAGATATGATAAGAACACACATCCAAAAAACTTAACTACAACATCAAATAAGCAATATTCAATTGTCTTCGTAATCACATCTTCAAATAATCTCCAAAAATACGAGCCATAAATCAATAATAATAAATTGTTATGAAAAACAATTCCATCCAAGATCCAAACACGTCCGTTGTCCAACATCGGACAAGGCTAGCAGCATTAACCATTTAACCCAGCAGTACAAACTGAGTAACTCTAGTAGTACAAAGCATCCAAACCAATTAGCAACGCTTTTTCTGTCAGAAAGCTGTCACTGAACTGTTACTGGTCTGTTGCCAATCCGTCACTAAACTGGTTCTCCTTCCTCCCAAAGCCTTTTGTGACACCTATTCTGTTACTGAGTCGTTGCTGATGTGTCGCTAATCCAGCATTATTAACTATACAGCGAGTAGTATTAACTCTATATAGAGCAGTACTAACTGTAAATACGAGCGGTACTAATATTCCTTTGGCAGCACTAATTCAATAACGTCGGCAGCACAACATCTTTAGGCCATCATTAAAACACAAATCTGCTAATAACCACAATCTAGTCTTATCAAATCCACGTCTAAGCAGCTAATACAATCTGGTCTTGTTGGATCCCTAACTGAATAGATCTTGAACCTTTAGCTTGCAAAGGGTTTGTTACTTTAGATAAATCCAAAGCAAAAATAATGAAACATTGATTGAACACTATTGATTATGCGAAAACTAATCAACAATGCTAAGAAGAACAGTATTAAGTAAACACAAGAGATCTTCTATCAAACTCACACTTTATATTATAACTTGAATCGTACTAGGTTACAAGTTATGATTACTAATTGATCTTTATTGATCTATATCTATTGACTATGCCTAGGGTTCCTTTTATACACCAAGGAAACCCTAATGAGCTTACAAAATGCATGAGGAGATAATGCATATCTATTCCTAATTTAACTCGTGCATATCTCCTAACAGCACTAACTATTATATGCTAGCAGCACTACCTAAGTGCATATTGCAACCTTGTTACATCCACATCATATCTTGTAAATCATTTGTAAATCTTGTAAAGTTGTGTAGTTGTTAGGTTTTGGTGATTGTTGTAAGTAGAGTTGGATCTTGGTGATCCTTTCTAGTAGTGTTAGATAGTTGTGACATAAGTAGTTGTAGTGAGGAGAAGTTGGTGAAGGTGTGAAGTTGTGACGTCATGAAGGTGTTGAAGAAGTTGTGGTAGTTGTGTTCAAGGTGTGATGCTAAGTTGTGTAGTGATGTTGTGAAGTAGTCGTGAAGTTGTGATGTAGTGAAAAGTCGTGAAGTTGTGTGATGATAGATTGGTTTAGTTATAGATTAGACTAGAAATTATCTTAGTTGTCGGAAAATTGTATAAAGCATCGTTGGTGTACGGTTTTCTCCGCCATAAGGAGTTTGTTGAATAGTGAGAATCTCTCGAGTTTGGTGCTCGGGAAATAGAGTAGGCACGCAAGAGGAGCTTCGTAAAACCAGAACCACTATAAATCCTTGCATTGTGGTTTGATTTTTCCAAACTCTCTTTTTTTATTCTTTTATTTTACATTTACTCAAGTTTTTTGTTATTTGTGCAAGTATTGATATTTACAAAAAGTCGAATTTAGTTTCATAAATCAAACATAAACATTAAATAAAATTAAAAAGAGGTAAACTTATTTCAACCTCCCTCTTCTAGTTTTTCCACAATATGGTTCAAGAGCCACGTTCAAACAGATTTTTAAAATAAATTGTATTTTAAACTTGAATTCGATCTATGGAATCGGAAAAATATTTTGAAGGCAAATCTATGCAAAAGACCACCATCTTTTGAAAGTGATCGGATTTATTTATTGGAAATTGATTCGAAATTATGTGAAGTTCAAAAGATCTAGATCTTTGGCATGTTTTACCGGATGGTGATTTTCCTCTATTCAATTTATCCTGAAATAAAAAGGCTGAAGTTGTATCTTTTCATAAACAAATGATGATCTTAAAAGAAACTTGCTAAAAATTTAATAAAGCCAAATATGGTATTATATAATGCTTATCAGTAAAGAATATGAAGAATTTTCATGTGTAAACCGTAAAGGAAAATTGTGGATACTTTGTTAATCATTTATCAAGGTAATTAATCCAAGTCAAAGCAAATAAATAGCTCTTCTTGTTCAAACAATATGAACAATTCATGATTCCGGAAGGAATCAATAGATAATGCCTTTGCTAAATTTATCACTATTATTACTAGTCTAAAAGCATTTGATGAAGGCTTTTTTAGCAAAAATTGTGTTAGGAAATTTCTTAGGGGATTGCATCCTAAATGGCGCGCAAAAGTCACGGCAATTGAAGAATCAAAGAATCTAACAACTCTTTCACTTGACGAACTTATTGGAAATTTAAAAGTCTATGAAGAAGTAATCAAGAAAGGACTCCGAAACCAGTTCAAAAGCATAGAGAACACAAGTAGATCTATTGCTTGAAACTAGAAAGGAATTCTAGTGATGAAGATAGTTCAACCTTCGATAGTGAAGATGAAGAATACGTTCATAAGCCATATGAAACTTCAAGAAAGTTCTTCAAAAGACAGGCCGATTCGTAGGACAACAATATGAGAAAGAAAAATCATTCCTAAGAAATAAAGATGAAGAAAAATGTGAAAGCGAAAGAAAATATTTCATAAGTGTGGAGGATCAAAGATTTATGAGAAAGGAAATGTCGAAACAATTAAAATATCAAAATCAAAAGGCGTTCGTTGGAGGATCTTGGAGTGATAGCGACGATGATGAAGAGGAGAAGACAAAGGACGAAAAATGTCTTATGGCTAAAGATTCTAATGAGGGTTCTTTCGAAACGATTACTTTAGTGATGACTAATCATCAATAGATAAAAATGATTAGATAGTGAATATAGTAGATTATGCAAAATAGGACTAAAAGTTATGGCTAAAAATAAAACTTTAAAACATGATAAAATAAAACTAGAAAACGAAGTACTAGAGTTAAAAAATAAATTATCTAGATTAGAAAAAGGTAAGGAAGTAAATGAAGAATGTAAATTATGTCAAGATCTTAGGTTTGAAAATGAGAAGGTTAGAAAAGAAATATCTAGGCTAAATCAATTATGATAGTTGTTCTCTACTCCAAAAAATAAAACCAAATCAAAAAACAAAAACTCCTTCAAAATCACAATCACTTAAGAAAATAATAAGTTCTCAAAAACCTTCCGGAGATAAATCCGGTTTGGGATTTAATTTTACCAAAGGGTCACCTAGTGTAACCAAACAAGTAAATTTTGTAAGTGCTCAAGAAGTCGAGTCAAAAGAAAAATTAATAGAATTAAACCCAAACTCAAAACCAAAGTTTATGCTTATAAACAATACTAAAATTCCTATTGCAAGTGATGTTGAGGTAAAAAGTTTTTATAAACCTTCCTTAAAACCCGGAGTCGGATTTACTAAAACCACTCAATAGGTTAAAACTACTACTCCAAAAAGAAGGAATACTCTTTCCGCCGTTCCAAAACACCTCGACCTAGGAGGACCAAGGTAGACCCCAAATTACATCTAACATTAATCAACAAATGTGGAATTCATCCACATCAACCAACTTTACTCAATGTCGGGGATGGTCATCCGTTGCATGTGTCCAAATCAAATGCGAAACATGTTCGGAAACAATATGTTACGGACCATGACATCGGATGGGACCAAATGGCAAAATCATCACATCTTCGAGGTCAATCAATCATACCCACATCATTTGGCATTCGTCAATCAAATTGAAGAACTCACATAGGATTTCTATAAATCCTCAAAGCTTGCTACTTAAAGATTTCAAAGAAATTTCTCTTGAAGGTTAAGGTATGTCTCACTCTCTAATTAAGTAAATTATTGATTGGTATATGATATACTTAGTATTAGTGACAGTTATGAAATATATAGTCATTAGAAATGCCTTTGTGGATTTTCTAGTTTTTATTAGAATACTGTTTCATTAGGAACAATTTCTTCACATGGATTATCCATGTACCATCACAAAAATGGAAATCTTCTATGTCCAATAGTAGCAAACTCATGTAGATAAAGAAAAATGAGTTAGTGGGTAATTATTAACATGGAAGAAGGATTAGTCTTACATCTTACGCCGGAAAGGCATGATATCAAAACACTATGGATGGAACAAACTCTCTACGTCTACGGACATCGCCTCACGTGTACAATATACTACGTCTATCGCATTTACAAAAATTCATTATTCTATCATAAAATATTTACCGTCTTGGATATACTCCAAATCGTGACATTTAATTATTTCATCCGAGATAATTAACTTACTCAATTAACAAGAAGTTAATTGAAAAAGTCACTCAATCCTCGTTAATCCTTCTTTCGGCTTGACAACTTGATTATTTCATCTGAAGTAATTAAAGTTTTTTTTAACGATAAAAGTTAAATGAAAGTTGGAAGTATTCTTTCTCGATCGATTACTAGATTATATTAAATAATATTACTAGTATATCCCGACGTATTTTGATATTTATACTTCTCACAAAACTGGCCAAAAAATCGAAAATATGTTTTTCAGGTGGCGGCCCCCTTAATTTTAAGGGGACCGGCCGTATAAAAGGGGCGGCCCCCTTAATTATTTAAGGGGACCGCCTATCTGGAAAAACAAGCACCCCCTTTCAGTCGAAAATATATACCCAAACATCATTTTTTTCTTCTTCTTCCTCCACCTGCTGTGAACGAACCACCCTCACCAAAACCTTCAAAAATCATACCTCAAATCACTAAACTAACCAAAATTCACAAGAGGAAATCACAAACAAGTCAATCAACAACATCAATTGTAAGCTTTTTCAACCTTCTCTTGTTTAATTTCATCCAATTTTGGTCTTAATCAAAATTGGGTATTTTTGATTATTTTCATAATTCTCGTTTTGGTCTAGGAATTCCATAACTATAATGATACCCGTAGTCATAGGAACACTACATTCTTGAATCAAAACACTAATTGAGTCACAAATGTTTTTTTTTGTTCGAAAATTGTATGAATATACATACATTTTTTTTAATTTTTAAAAACAAGGCTTATACATTGTTGATTCATGCCAAAAACATGTTGAAACAACCTTACTTTGCTCATCAAAATTTACATTCCCAAATGTATACTTCCAATCAAAAATGTATTTAAAAATAAAGGTGTGTTTGGTTCGTTTCTTTAATCATCTAATTTTAGAGTCGAAATGACCATCACCATAGGTTTGTTACTTGTATAAACACTTAACTAACTTATATAAGTCATCAATATATATAATTCATATATATATATATATTGATATATTTTATGAATAATATAAATTAAAGGGGCGTTTGGCTTAACCTTTTAAAAACATGGTTTTGAGATCAATCAACACCCTTAACTTTTGTCAAGTAAAAAAAAAACTATTTACTTATACTTGTCAACAAAATATATACTTGACATATAGTTTTTGACAAACTTAAACAAATTTTATATTAATAAGGGAGTGTTTGGTTCATTGTCTTGATGTTGAAATATATAACTAATATATATTCTTCGACATCCTAGATTAAGTCAAAAGAATTAAGGAAGCATATGGAGAACCTTCTTGGTTTTTACTGTTTAGAGACGAAGTAATCTGATTCGTGGTTAGTATTTATATAAAATAACTCCAAATGCAAATCTCAACCCAATGCCCTTAACCAAGGGCAAAAGTCAAAAATCTAACAAAGAGATTAAATAGATAAGAATCAATATAAAAAAGGACTTCCGAAAGAGATTATTCCGGGTCGTATGTCCCAACGGGCTGCAATTGAAAGTAATCCTGGTTTGATGAAGCATTGAATGATGGAGATATTGATGGAAACATGATATAATTACAACTAAATTAATTAAAATAAAACTTAATTTAATCTACGGGAAAAAAGCAAAGGAATTGGGGATCTTAAAAACTACGGGAAACAAAAATTAGTTAATATGGTATAGAACTTAAACTACGGGAAGAATTAATTTAATTATTGGGGAGAATCCTAAAATTAAATCTAAATTTAAATACGGGGAACAGAATAGGTATCGGGAATACCTAAATACATAAAAATAGAGAAAAATAAATGTAAATTAAATTAAAAATTAAAATTAATTTAATAAGTTAATTTGAAACTTAAAGAAACACTAGAACTAAAACCGAGGTCGTTAGAATGTAAAACGAACAAGAAAACGGTAAAACGCACCGGTTAAACGGTTCTAAGACTGAAATTAAGAAAAATTAAGCCTATACTAATTTTATATTTTTCCTTGACACTAAGTTGACAAAAGAAATTTTATTAAAAAAGAAAAATATTTTTTTATTAATTTTCTGATTTTTTTATGAATTTATAAAGATTAAAAACTAATTAAAACTAAGAAAATAGAAAAAGACAAAAAATAAAAGTTATAAAAATTCTGAAAAAAATAAAATTAAATAAAGAAAAAGTTAACAATTCTAAAAATATAAAAATGCCCAAATTTTACTGAATAAATTAAAAGTAATTAAACTAATTAAAATTTAAACCTAATTTAATTAATTAATTAAATAAAACTAACTAAAGCTAACTGTTGTTAAAACAAAAGGACTAACAGGGAAAAGGGACAAGGACTAACGGGGAAACAACAAACTAACAAGGGGGACTAACAGTTGTAACTATAAAAGAAGAAATTACACAAATGGTCCCTGAAGTGGACCCCGATTACAAAAAGGGTCCAAACAGCTTATTATCAAAAAGCTATAAAAGCAAAGTTGATAAGGGGCTTAAGGGGAACAATTTTCATAAAAGGTGCATAAGCTGTAGGGGTCTAAATAAGCCAGAAACATGAGCTTAATGGGGCTGCAGAACTTAATAAGCTTATGAGCTTATTTTTCTTGGCTTTTTGGGATTTAAGCCAACAAATAAGCTAGAAACTAGGGGGACAGATAAATAGGGAGAGGGGAGTCCTAAATAAGCTAAGTTATCTAGAATAAGCCCTAAAATAAGCTAGAAGTGACTTAAGCTATGTTAACAGCTTATTATAAAAACAGAAAAGTACCTACTTTAAGCCTATAATAAGCTATGCTAAAGGGGGAGATAAGCTACAAAACTATGGGGAATTAAAGGGCTACCTATAAGCTACAATAAAAGCTAAAAGAAACTAGGGGCTTAATACAAAATAAGCTAGATAAAGAGGGCTGAAAATGGTGCTCAGCACCAGGGGAATTTAATGCAGTGGCTAGGGGCTTTTTGGGCTTATGAAAAATAAGCTCTTATGAGCTTTTTAGCCAAAACAAACCACAAACAGAATTAAAGGGCATATTATTGAGCTTATTTCCAAAGGATGGGGGTCTAGCAAACAATGTAAGCTGCTGATATTTGGGCTTAAAAATGGGGGATTTCAAAAATAAGCAAAGCCAAATTTTTGACTTATGCTTGGTCAAGTTAAAAGACAGAACAAGGGGTTGGGTTTATTGGCTAGAAACAACAACAAAGAGCACAAAAACAATGTGCTTAAGCTGCTTATGCAGCTTGAGCACTTAAGCTCAAGTTGGCTTATTCAAATTTTGACAGAATTCAAAAGAAACATAAAAACTTATTTCTAAACTAAAAATGGTAATTTTAATGGCTTAATTAAACCTACACACTCAGCCAAAGTTGGCTGAGTGAGCTTGACCCACAACAAAACCATGGTGACCCATTTTAACACTAAACCAAACACCCCCTTAAATATATAAAATCGATTTTTAACTGAGTTTTGGTGAAATAAAGCTGAGATAAGTGATTACAAGTGAGTTTTAATAACTCTTAACACATGTTTAAACAAGTTAAACAGAATTAAACAGCTTAAATTATATTTAAAATTTCGACAATGGCAATAACAAGAACTCTTAACTTTTTTATTAAAAACAGAAAAATTACAACATAAAGCTTTAAAACAACTGAGTTACACTTAAATGATTAAAAGAAAGACTTGGAATTAAAATTAAGCTAAAAAAAACATAAAAAATGGTGTCTTGGCTTCGGCTTGCTCTCTCTTCCTTTTATAGCAGCTCAAAGCCTTGTCTTTGCCTTGGGACGAGCTTGTTGTAAGAGTACAACACTCCCCAAGCAATCCTAGCCTTCTCTTTGTCTTGACTTCATCTCAGCCATTGAAGGGGTTCGGGGTTGAGTGTTTTCCAAGTGGGAGGGGTTATAGGGGCAGGGTAAGGTGGGAAAAGGTGAGGGGTGAGCTGTGAGTGTACAACAGAGGTGGTTTGGGAAGAAAAACCATGGGAAAGGGCGGTATAAGGATTTGGCGGGTACGGGGTGTGTACAGGGGTGGTTAGCAGGTTTAAACGTGATCTTTGGAGATGGTGCAACACTAGCCCCTCAACTCTTTCTCTCTTTTCACTTTATTTTGGCCCTTTTTCAGTTATAACAAAGTTTGGAAAGTAACACCTTTGGTCCTTGTCGTTTTTATAACTAAAAGAATAAAAGTAAGTTAGGGTTATGGCAAAAATGGTCCCTGCTGTTTTATAACTAAAAGGTGTTTTGGGCTTGGGTTTTGTGTTGGGCCCATTGGGCTTGTATTGGGCCCACTGGGTTTGGTGTTGGGCCCATTGGGCTTGTGTTATTGGGCTTTTTAAGGCCCAATAAGGTACAGGTTTGGTTATTGGGCTTTTTCAAGCCCAATAAGGTTATGAAAGAAGCTCAAAAGAAATCAAAGGCTGGGATTTGCTTTAGATTCACCTCACACAACTAGCACACTTTGTTTTTGCTCTTCAAAAGAAGCACAAGCTGCAAGGAAGACTTCGGCTATAAATAGACTCATTGTAAACCTTTGAAAAAAGTTAGTAACTAGTTTTTTTTTCTTTAATTTTTTAATATACACTTAGCTTGGTTTTTAATTATTTAAAGCTTTGCCGTTCAAGCCTTTTGTAACATTTCCAATTTTTAATACCAGTTTGAAGTTTTTTAATCCAATTTTCAATACCAGGTTAAGTTCCTTAAATCAATTGTTATGTGTTCAAAAAGTTCTCAACCACATCTTACTTATAAGCTGTTTTTCATTAAGTAAAACTAAAAAGTTAAGTATAAAGAGAAAATAACAATATTACTTCAAATATAACACATGCTTACTTTATGATGGATAAGCCATTCTGATGGCTTATGGACTCTCACACTACTTGTTTTAAACAAGCTAGAGCTTGTAGATATCTTGTTTGACCCTGTTTTGAAGCAAAGGTGTAGTAAGTCTCTCCTTTTCTTACTACTTAGCTTATCTATTGCAAAACTTGCTAGTTCCTTTTTTTTTGCTGACTTTTTTAGCCTAGCAAGTATAACTCAGCCTAGCAGTATTAACTTAAGCCTAGCAGTATTAACTTAAGCCTAGCAGTATTAACTTAAGCCTAGCAGTATTAACTTTTAAGCCTAGCAGTATTAACTTTTAAGCCTAGCAGTATTAACTTTTAAGCCTAGCAGTATTGGTCAAAAAAATGTCTAAAATTTCCTATTTATGGTTCAGTTTTCACCAATTTTTGATCTCACTTTTAGGTTAGTTAGGTTAGGTTTTAAGTTATGATTTTTTGAGCATAAGATCATTGGAGGGTGAACTAAATCTGTTTGAGGTTTGTTTAAAGTTTTGAGCTTATTTCAGTAGCTTATTTTAGGTCTAAAAGTGCTTATTTTCATTAAAATACAAAAAAATAGTAGTGTAGTCATTTGTGCTTATTGTGCTTATTTCAGTGGCTTATTTAAAAACAAGTGAATAGGTGGGCTTAATAAGGACTCATTAGTGAGCTTATTTCCAAAAGCCCACTTTTTAGTTTGGCTTATTGGTGATTGTAGCTTATTTTTATTTTTGCTTATTTAAGAAAAAGTTAGAGTTTACTACTTTTTGAGTTAAGTTGTGTTTGGTTGAAAAAGATTTTTGGAATCAGATTAAGCAACATATAAGCTTTCCAAAACATCTCTCCTTTTTGAATTTAAGCTTATTTTAAGTTTGTAGTGTCCAAAATACCAAAAACCAAAATAAATGCCCACTTTCTGCAAT
>BQNB010125245.1:0-19128 GCA_026074375.1 Tanacetum coccineum | reverse complement strand
TATTAAGTTATATATATATAAGTGTAGTTAATTTTAAGAATTAGTTATGTTTTGGTCTTCCAGCCTCCTTGACCTTATTAAGTGTGTCGGTTCTTTGTTCTTGGAGGGAGTCCTCTGACTTTTACTGGCAGAGCAAGTTTGTTTGTGAGTGTCAGATGTGCTGAAGGATTCGAGAGAAAATCGGTCGAAGAAACCTCTTGCTAATGACCCGGCCGGAGCTTCCTTGTCAGAGTCGACGTAGGCGAGCTTTCTTGGTGTAGCTTTAATCTTGGCTTGCTGGTCATGTTCTTTGATCGTGGTTCTTAATACATCAATGTTTTCTTTGATAAAGGCCGGAGAAGGGAGGGGGTTTTTGCGTTTGCAGGACTGGTTTGGTGGGTCCCCTATGGGTTTCCGTTCCTACGTCCCTTGTTACCGCTCCCTAAAATTCCTCCTCCATAGGTTGCGAGTCAACCATGCCTTCTTCGGTTTTCTTCTTTGGGTAGATTGGGATGCCAAGTCCAACGGATGGCGCCAAATGTTAAGGTAAATTTACGTGGGCTGCTTGGGCTTGGTAAAATGACCTCAGCGGTAATGAATATCAGGATCAGCTTGGTTCCTCCGGAGCTTAGTCTCTCAACTCCTAGCTGAAAATAAGAAAGAACACCGTTAGCTCACCCTGAGGTGTGAATCTGAGACTAACTCTGGCGTAAGAGTAAGTATAGTGGTATGAGATAAAAGCGGAGAATATTCAGAGTATGGTCCGGAGTAGGTGTTATCTCTCCCGTCTTAGGGAAATGAGCTTTCCCTTTATACTATTTAGGATTCGCTACAAGACATATACCGTAGGCACTCTTTTTGTACGAATCTGTTCGGCTACATGTCATTCCTAAGGGCAACAGTCCTTCGCAAGGATTGTACCTTTTTCGGATTGTCCTTAGATACCACTGCATAAGGACGGAGCTAATAACTTCAAACCTGATATGTCCTTCGACATACCAGCTTCTTCGAAGTTCTGGTGGTGACTCCGGACCTGACTTGTCCTTCGACAAGTCAGCTTCTCTGGAGCGTTCATTTGGTTTTAGCCCATGTTGTTTTGGCCAGAGTATCTATGCTTATATTTCTTCTTCGAACGTTCGGGGGAGACTATACCTCTTCATTAAGCATCAGATGGCTCGCTACCTCCGGATGCAAGGAAAAAAATAACCCATGAATATGGAAAGTGTAGTGGGAAGGCAAAGTTAAAACTTGAAAACTTTTTTGAATCGCCGTACGAAGAGTCTTGAGAACTCTTCTCCCGGACGAAGAACTGCATCGTGGAGAGAACACGTACCAATGGATAACAAAAAGGAATAAGGCAACCTGTAATGTGTACGAACATAGCTAATAAAAATTTGCTCCGGTATGTGAGTTAGGACGAATGGAGACATCCGAACCAAAATAAAAAACATATCACCATGGTGAACATAAGGCGTTTGGAGCATTAACCAATGCTAAAGTGATAAACATAAACGTATAAAGATTTCAAGCAAGCTAATACAACAAGGGAAGAAATCAAGTAGCAAACAATAGAAAAAAAATTACGATTGAAACAAGTTACATATTACAAGTAACCGAACAAAGTCGGTGATTATATGAAAAAGAAATACGAAGCTAATACCTAACGAGCTAGTAACCAGGCAAATCCAAGAGCCAGACATGACAATACAATTTCTGCTAAAAAGCAATATAAGGCCCGTTGAACCTACAGAGGCATGACCAGCCATGCTACAGTCCCAAGGGAAGCCATCCAGCTTAGGTTGGGTGGCATGACTCAGGATCCGCTAGATGGACAACTACACATCTATAGTCAGTTTGTCCCAAGCTTGGAGCAACAGACAATATTCTCCGGCATACCACATGACCCTAAATGGACTTAAAAAAAGAAAAAAAAAGGAAAAAGGAAGTCACATCATCAAAACTAAACCCCAGAAGGGGCAGCAACAACTTCTTCAGTAGTATCCAAGGCAGTAACAGGAAAACTTAGGGAGGAAGAACCATTATCTTTCTCTCCAACAGAGAGAGCAACAACAACATCATTAGGACCGAAGGAAACACGCTCCCGTCCTTGGGCCAAGGACGACCCAACATCTTCACTAACTGTATGAGAAACCCCCTGCATGAAAACATCCCTTGGCTTATCATTAACAACACCATCTGCCATCTCATTATATGACGTATCAACCATGACATTTACCCACTCCTCATTCTGCCCTAAAGCAGTGGCAGATGAGAAAGGAACATCATTCGAGGGAAACCCTAAAGATGAACAAACAGGTGTCACAATCGACTCCTTTGCTATAGGAGGAGAAACACGAGTATCCTTTGGATTGGATACATCCTCTGAACGAGCTAATTTTTTAGGCTTAAGCTGGAGAATAGCGGATAAGGGATGGGAAGCACAATCAGAAACCTTCTTCAAAAATGGGTAGTCGGTCATAGCCATAAGTGGTGAAGCCTCAGCAAGCCTACCATGTGCACCGGGCACAAATCTAAAATTCTTCTTTAGCACCCCAACAACTTCCTCCTGAGTCCGATCCACACTCAAGCCACGTTCAAACCCAGCACTGGCAGCCAAAAGGAAGGAGCTTACCTTGAACTCTGCTGAACTCATCGCTAGTAAGGAACTTTGGGGGGGGGAAGAGTAGAAAACACGGACGAGTATGGGGGGGCCTTGTGTGGATGGCGGGATACAGGGAGGCCAGTGGACATAGGAATAACGAGCCCTAAGGGGGGTATTGATCAAGCTTTAAGAACAGGAATTAATAAGCGGTAAGAAGAGGATGGGAAGCAACAAATCAGAAACCTTCTATCAAAGGGGAAACGGAGAATTTCGTATCATAATGGGGGGAGCCAAAGAATTGGTGAATATCCTCAGGCAAAGCCAAGGGGAACCAGATGTGCAACCGATCACAAGAAAATCTAAAAATTCTTCATTTTAGACACCCCAACAACATCCATCTCTCAGAGTCCGATCCACAACTCAAGCCACGTTCAAACCCACACATGGCAGCCAAAAAGCGAGAAAGAGCTTACCTTTGAACTCTGCTGAACTCAACGCTAGAAAGGCACTTTCGAACCAAAATACCAAAATTCACCACGAAGAAGGGAAGAACACTCCGAAGGAGATCTATTACAGTATAGGATCTCGCTATCCTTTTTAGCCTCTAGAACAGTAGCCTAGTTCAGGGCAGAGGAAAGACGGGCCACTTTAGCATTAAGCTGATTAACATTTTTGGTGAGAGACTTGATCTTCTTCTTTTATTCTTTCCCCTTAGCCTTGGCCTTAAGAAAGGTAGCATTAGAGGAAGAGAGCTTGTCATTAAGGTCGGAAACTTACTTCTGGAAGCCGAAAACTTAAGACTCAAAACCTTGAAAATTAGCACACCTTTCTTGAAGATTCTTCAACCTAGAGTCAGTGGAATGGACATACTCATGATGAGTCTTGAGCAAGCCTCGGTATCAAGCAAAAATCTCTCCCCGGTGAGGGATCATCAAACAATGAAGAACAGTCATCTTTGCAGTTAATTGATCATTGGTCAAAGCTTTAATCTAGACCATCTCCCTTGGTGTTGGGAACCGGTCAATAATAGTCTTGCAAACATCGAGATCCTTGAAAACCTCCTTAGTCAGAATAGTAAGAGTGAGCTGGTGTGGAGCGTCCTACTCCTCACGGCTAAACTCACATGATCCAGCAACTCCATCTTCAGGGTAAGTGGCATAGTAAGGACCAGGAGAAAAGGGGAAGAAGTCCATGCGAATAGCATCACCAGAAAGATCTCGAAAAGAAGGAGCAGGACCAGTAGAAGACCTGAAATGACCATCACCTCTAGAAGATGCGTCGGTAGCATCGATCATAATGGCCTTGCCCTGAGAATTTGTGAAACAAAAAATAATAAGATAAGGGAATAAGCGAGAGGTAAACACAAGCCAAAGGAGGAAGGAAATACCTCAGGTGCTATTACCTTCAGCACCAGGAGGAACAGAGCCTCCGCCCTAGTTTCCTCTAGTAGGAATAACAGTAGTAGAATGGATTGGAATAATCAATGGGATCTCAACACAAGCATACTCATCATCATCACTTTTCACCTCAGTATTATCAATAAAAAGGTTAGCTCGGGTAATACTCCTAGACGACTAGGCCATAGCAGATCTAGTACACTTAGCAACATGGCTACGAGCCACACTAGAAAGGGAGGCCTTTAGCTTTTTGGAAGCTTTAGCCTTAGGTATGACCTTGGCGATAGGAGTGCCAGCGTCAAGATCGTCCGAAGTAGGATCCGGAATGACAGAGTCAACAGCAGCAAGAAGGGTGCAGTAAAAAAGGAAGCCTTTGTAAGGTCAGTCTAATATCATGATGCGGCTCTTCCTAAACCTCAGCCCTAGTCCATTCAGGCTGACAGAGAAACTCATGGATACCCATAACTATAAAGGAAATGAAGAATTAGTGAAACAAGATAAGGAAAAAAAAAACACACAGGGGAAAATCAACATAACATAACCTTCCCCCCCCCCATGTACAACCCCCATACCATTTCCACTCAAATCCTTGAGAATCATATCTCGGGTCTGACTCTTCTAGACCTGACTCAAACTGAATAAAACCAACCCCCCCCGCCTCAGGAATATCTTGCAGCTTTTCAACATGAGCACTTAATCTATGGACATCATCTTGGCTATAAGAACCAGCCGGTGGCTTTGGATCATCAATTGCAGAGATTGGATGCCTCCAAGACATATAGTCAGGAATAGCCCTCTGGTCAATTAAAAAGAAACCACTCTTCCAACTCTTCATGCAAGATCTGTTGTCATTAATACAGATGAGAGAAGGAGCATGGCGCTTCGCAAAGGAAAACCAATGACCTTGTTTACAAAGAGTTTGGAAAACCCTAAACAAAGTAACGGTGGGCTTAATTTGTAGCGACCGATGAAGAACTTCAAAAGTAACAACCTAGTGGAGCCCTAGAGGACCTAACTGTGAAAAATGGACTTTGTAGTACTAATTAATGATCGACAATAAGAAAGTGAAGAAAGGAATAAGGACACCAGAAAAAACAAACATGCGATGATAGACGCCGATGGCATCATCCGGAAGCTCAGACATGACAAGTTTGAGAGAAGGCAGCCGGGGGTGAAGATCACAAGGGATATTGTATCTTATTATAAGGTAATTTAAGTCGGTTTGAGTCAGCCTAGAATGATACACATCCATATCCTTTTTAGCCACTATAAATTAGAAAAAAGGAAAAGAGGATACCTAAGAGGGATGAAGCCTAAGAAAGAAAGAGTCCAGAGTAGGGTTAATAGCAGCGGAAATAAAGGGGTAGCTCTGATAATAGTGTTTGTTTTTACTATGATAATGGTAAAAGACAAATGCAAAATATGTGGCACTATTTATAGGGGGCAAAAAATTGAAAGGACATGACGCTTGGGTAATCGCAAGCGTGCGCGGCCCGTGACACACTTAACACCTAGGCTAGCCACGTCACAAGAAAGAACATGTCCAGGAACAAGCCACGCCGCCTAAAAACATTAAAAGAAAAAGCGGATCATTAAGGGTACAAGGCATAAAGAAGTCTAGCAATGGCAAAGGAGCTTGCCAATACTAGACTAGGGGACATAATGAGGTATAGTGTACCCTAGAACTCTGAAAGAGAAACATATCTAATCATCTCTGCTAAACTAGCATGGGCTAAGCCAAACATGCACTCTGGAGAAGCTGGTATATCAAAGGATAGATCAGGTCTAGAGTTTCTAGCCTCATGCTGGGGTAGTAGAACCTAGGGGCATTCCGAAAAAGGTACAGTACTTGGTAAGGACCACTGTCCTTAGGATGAACATATAGATGACAACCAAGTCAGTGAGCAAAGGGAGAGCACTAACCCAGCGACTGTCTCGATGGAACTAGACGTCAAGGACTAATCTCGTGTTGTCTGGCGTGGCTCTAATAGTATAAAGAGTGAGGCCTATTCCCTCAAGACGGGACAGAACATACACTCCAAACGATACTTATTTCTTACACATTCTCTCTACAATTATCTCATATCACTATACTTACTATCACGCTGGAGTTGGTCTCGGACTAAAATCCCAGGGTGAGCTAACGGTGTTGTTTCTTATTTTTATCTAGGATACGAATGAGGGACCTCCGAAGAAGCCAGCTGATCAAGACATTCACAAATACAGAGTCCCATTTACCAAACCCAAGAGGCCCACATAAATCTACCTCAACAAAGGTCTATGTCTCAAGAGTATAGAGATGCTGCCGTGGCCGAGCATCATTTTGATGACCTTAAGAACGAAGTTACTCGCTTTGTTGATTATAGTATTGATTGTCTTGTTCATAAGTTACTATCTAGTGATGAGTTCAATGCCACTCTTTCTCGTATTTTGACCTTTAGCATTACCTCCAGAGTGGAGAGGGGGTTGCGCATGGGGCGTACTAATTTTGAATTTAAAGAAGCTTCTCAAAAAGTTTCTAACTTTCTCCTTGGTGCCGAAGTTGAGTTTAACAAAGTCGTTGTTGCTCTTCCTTCCATTAGCTTCCATTTTCTTACCAAGATAGCCAATGCGGCTGGAGGTGCTCTTTCAGATGTGGTTAATGTTCAACCAGATAAGATTGTTCGCTCAACCGTAAATGCTCATGCTCCTGTCACTTCTCTCCCCACTGGTGAAACCTTTGGATAGACTTATGTTTCGAAGGGGTCCGAATTAGAAGGGTCTGCTCCTAATGCTTCCTCCTCCTTGGTTTAGTTTTATGTAATCAGTGTTTTAGTGACTATAATCTATAGCTATTTGAATAGTTGGCTTGCTTTTGTGTTGTAATGGTTCTAACATCATTTTGTGTTTTTATGTGGTTCTTTGCTTGCATTACCCTAGGTGCTTTGTTTCACCAGGCCACTTCAGTAGATGTACCTCTTTTACTATCTCTTATTGTATTTCGTTTTTGCATCCTTATTGTGTTGTTGTTTAATTATGCGTTAACTTGTTTCTTCCGCGTGCTATGTTCATGTTTGCCTTTTGTATTATTTGTTTCTTAAGCTACGACAAAGGTACTTATACCGATGTAGAGTATTAGTCAACTCTTTGCGTATTAAGCATACATACTTAGACAATTTTTGTTTGAACTTTTTTAAGTAATCCGCATGTTGTTCGTGTTGTTACCTCCATCCGATGTAGCTATTCATCAGAGAGCTTATTGCTAGGAGAGGGGGAAACTTGTGCTCCCTCCTTCCTGTGGGCGAGTTTAATTGTTGCCCTTTCTTTCACCCCTATAACGAATTGTTTATATTTTGTATTTCGTCCAGAGGCAGCGAGCCATCCGACGTTGCATATCCTACGTATATTATTGTGATTTGACAAAAGTTTGTTCTTTTCGTATTACGACAAATTCATGCAATGATTGTGTTACTTCTGGAACAAGGTTTTCATGACTTGCTCATTTAGATGGTTTAGTAACATATGTTTCTCTTTGCCTCTATTTATTTATATTACATGTAGTGTTTTCGTAGATTGCTTGAATGACATGTTATTAGTACTTCTGCCCTGTCCATAGTCCTAAGCTTACAGTCTCCTGTACCATATGCTTCGATGACTTCGTACAACCCTTCCTACTTTGGTCCGAGCTTGCTTGTATTTTTTGCCTTTGACACTTCGTTCTTCCTAAGGACGAACTCAATTGTTTATGATATAACCTCTGGTTGTAGTACTTTTCCACTTGTTGTTTTCTTCTAGCCTCCCTTATTACTACAATCTCCCTTTGTTCCTCAAGGAGGTTCAGATTCAGCCTCAGCTCCACATCATTCTCCTCGTCAGTCCTTTGGGTTCTTCGTCTTATGGGCATACCTATTTACGCTGGTATGATTGCTTTAGTGCCATATGCCATACTAAATGGCATTTCCCCGTTGCTTGTCTTCAGCATTATCCTATGGGCCCATAGCATATTCTTCAATTCCTTTACCTAGCCTGCTCCTTCTTGGTGTAGCATTGTCTTGATCCCCTGCATTATGCTCCAGTTGGCTCGTTCCACCGCTCTATTTACTTGCGAGTGGTACACAGACGTTGAGATGAGTTTTATTTCCAATCCTTCTGCCCAAGACTTAAATGTTTTGTTGATCAGTTGAAGTTTCATTGTCCGTTATGATGATAGCCGGGACTCTGAACTTGCACACAATATTGTCGAAGGCAAAAAATTTGACTTGCCTCCCTGTTATGCTGGCCATTGGCTTAGCCTCTAGTCACTTAATGAAGTAGTCCACCATGACTATTAAGTACTTTAGCTTTCATGGAGCTTCTGGAAGAGGGCCCACAATATCCATTCCCCATTTTTTGAAAGGCCACGCCGACGTAACCGATAACATATCATCCTTTGGTAACCTTGGCACCGTAGCATACGCTTGACATGCATTACAACTTTTTATCTCGTTGTTTGCGTCTCAGTGTATGCTTGGCCAAAAAAATCCTACATTCATTGCCTTATGCACTACCCTCCTTGGTCCGTCGTGTATTCCACAAGAGCCCATGTGTATTTCCCTAATTACATAGTTTTTCTGCAATGGACCTATGCAGCGTAGGAGCGAACCTAGGTATGATTTCCTGTATAATATCCCATCCTCTATCACATAATTGTTTATTTTTTCTCTTATCGTTCTTGCCTCTGTAGGGTCGTCCGACAAGGTCCCCTTCTCTATGTACTCCCTTATTGGAGTCATCCACGTCCTTCCCTCTTCCTCAACTATCACATTCACTTTAGCCACATCTACTGACTTCTCATTGAGCTCTTCTACTAGGACTCCTTTTGGTATCCCTTCATACTGGATTGCTGCTAGTTTACTTAGTGCATCAGCTTTCTTATTTTGCTCTCTTGGTATGTGGGTTATCTGGAATTTGTGGAAGCATCTGACTATTTCCAATACTTTCTCTTTGTATTTCTTTGTCCTTTCTCCTCGGGCCTCATATGAACCTTCAACCTGGCTCGCCACCAGTTTAGAGGCTACAAATGCATGCATCTTCTTCACCTTCATCCCTGTTTCTATCCTTAACCCTGATAACAAGGCTTCATATTCTGCATCATTATTTGAGTTGCTAAAATTCATTCGAAGGGCATAGGAATATTTTACACCCTTAGGGTCTATTAAAATAAGTCTTGCCCCGGATCTATGGTCGCTAGATGCTCCATTAGTATTCAGTTTCCATACGTCTGCTTTGGCTATGGGGTCCAGGCTTTCTTGCTCTTCTTTGCCTTTTGATGATTCCGGAACCTCTTTTGGGTCCGAGGTTACCTTCGGATTAGGAGTTCCTTTGTTGGCGGAATCACGTTCCTCAGAGCATAGGTTATGCCATAGGCTCCCAACTCAACTGCCCACTTGGCTAGCCTTCCTGATGCCTCCGGGCTATTCAATATCTGATTTATTGGCTTATCTGTGATGACCTTGATTACATGGCCTTAGAAATACCTCCTAATAGCGATCAACTTACATAATGGAATGGCATCTACCTTTCATTTCTCTCCACTAGCAACACAACACTGACCGCCTCACTAGCTACTGATAAGTACACCATTAGCTCTTCATCCTTCATGGGAGCGTTTAACGAGCTCCACTATCAATTTTTTCATGGTTTGGAAGGCTTCTTCCGCAGCATCTGTCCAACGAAAGTCTTTCTTGTTTGCACATTTTGATGGATCCAACATGAATAACTCTTTCACCCTTTGAAAAAATCAGTTTAGTACGGGCAAGCTTTGCCACTTCGGCTTTGCATTTGCTTTAAGTTGCATGGGAGACGGCATATTATATTACGGCTTTGGCATTTGCATATTTATTACGGCTTTGGCATTTTCTGGGTTTGCCCTGATCCCCTCAAATGTCACTACGTACCCTAAGAAGTTGTCTTCTTCCATTCCGAACGAGCACTCTTTTGGATTTAGCTTCATATTTACCTTCTTGAGGGTCAATAGTGTTTCCTCAATGTCCTTGAGCAGGTCTTGCTCTGTCCTACTCTTGATAACCATTTCATCTATGTATGCTTCTAAGTTTCTTCCCGTCTGTCCTTCGAATATGGTGTCCACTAGCCTTTGGTAAGTGGCTCCTGCATTCTTTAGCCTGAAGGGCATTTTGGTGTAGCAAAAGACCCCTTCATTGGTATGGAACGCCGTTTTCTGTTCATCTTTTTTGGATAATTATATCCGTTGGTATCCTTTATAGGCATCCAGGAAGCATTTGTATTTGAACCTATCAGCGATTCGATCTTCTAGTTAATTTGTGGTAGTGGGTACAAGTCCTTAGGGCAAACTTTGTTCAAGTCCTTAAAATCAATACACATCCTCCAACTACCATATGCTTTTTTGACCAGGACTGGGTTGGCCACCCAGGTGGGATACCATACATTCTTTACTGTTCTGGACTAGAGCCATTCTTCTACTTCCTCCATAACCACCTTCCTTCTATCTGGGGCTTTGCTTCTCTTTCTCTAGACTCTTGGCTCTCTGTGCGGATATGTTTTCAATTCATGTTCTGTGACGAAGTGAGGTATCCCAGTTGTATCATCAGGAACCCATGCGAAGGTATCGGTATGCTTGTGCAAGACCTTTATCAACTCGGCCCGACACCCTGTGGCTAAGTTCCCTCCGACGGTAATCGGTTGATCTGGTGATCATTATTAATCGTTATCTTCTTCGAAGGTTTATTTTCCATGGGAGCTTCAACCAGTTTACCTTCCCCTTTGTCTTCTTTCTCTGAGGCAATCGCTCTTTCAGGTGGTGGGGATCGTTCGGCCTTTTTGAGATGCTTTTTGCTTAGAAACTATTTTTCTTTAATACCCGTCCCTTCCTTCTCCGGAGTAGGCCCATGTGCTTCTTCAATCCTTTGGCATTCTTGGAGGGTCTATCTTTTGGTTACCATAGTTTCGATCCCGTTGGCCGTTGGAAATTTTATCATCGAGTGGATTATGGATACTATGGCTCCTAGGCTTCTCATTCCCGTCCAGCCTAATATAACGTTGTAAGGGGAATGGCATTTAACTATCAAAAATTCCATCACCACCGTCTAGACCCTGTCCTGCTCGCCCATAGTTACGGTGAGGTCTATCATTCTAAGGGGATAGTTTACTTCCTATGTGAATCCTACCAAGGGTACCCTTGACTCCCTTAGCTTTGCTTTTATGTCGGTTCCTAAGTTTCTAAAGCAGTGTTCATACATGACCTCTAAAGAATTCCCCCGTCGACATATATCCTTCGGACATGGTAGCCTTCAATGTGAGCCTTAAAAATTATCAAGGAGTCCACCAGCCTACATCTGGGTACGAAAGGGAATGATATTTCGTTGTCCATCCATTGCTCTATCCTTTCATACGTTCTTTTCATATGTCCCTTGCCTCTGACCATTCCCACTGTGTTTCCACCTTCCATGCCAGAGCAAAGGTACTTGCACTTATGTTGGGCGTCCTTTAACCCCTTAAGCCTCTTTCCTTGTTGGGTGCTATATTTTTGCATTTCGAGGGGGCTATTATGTTACGTTTCCTCTCAAAAATATTTGGGATGTTTGGGTCACTAGAGATGACGATTGGAGATAAGAGAATGGGTTCCGAATAGGGAAACGTAGAAGGTTTCCCCATAGAACCTGTTTTTTCATAGTTCCTTCATTTTAGTGCATCCTTTTCCTTTCTGAACGTACGCTCTTCTATAGGTTTGCCTCTTCCTAGACCAGGTAGATTAGATGCCGGTCCCACGGATGGCACCAATGTTTAGGTAAATTCATGCGGGCCTATTGGGCTTAGTAAATGAGCCTCAATCTTTGTGATTGTTGGTTCAGCTTGGCTCCTTCGGAGGTTGCTCCTTCGTATCCTACCTAAAATTAGAAAGAAAACCGTTAGCTCGCCTCGAGATTTTAGTTCGGGACCAACTCCGGCGTTAGAGTAAGTACAGGTAATGTGAGATAATTACAGAGAGAAATGTAAGGAGAGAAAAAGGGTAAACGAAATAGTTGCTGGTTTGGTACTATCCCCTTGTTTGTTGACCCAATTGTCATTTGTGTGTCAGCCTAAGGACATTGGTCTAGACTAGTACGTCTCTCTGTCAGGCCGTCCTTAGGTTTTACTTTTCCGGCCCGGCACTAGTGACTCTGGACCTGACGTGTCCATCGACACATCAGCTTCTTCGGAATACATGTTTGGCTTGGGCCGTGCTAGTTTAGCAAATGTAGTTATCCATGTATCTCCTTTGGGGTTCTGAAGGAGACTATACCTCATCATTATCTAAGAAATGTGTAATTGACCATGTGTGTGGTTGCTTAACTATGAGGGAGCATTTTTGTGGATTTTGGTCCCTAGGAAATGTTAACTGTCGAGACGTGTAGATAAGGAACAAAATGACAACCAAAGTCTCCACCTTCTTGCTTTTCTAGTAGAGCCTTCCATCATATTTTCTAGTTTGTTCTCTCATAACCAAGTCTATTTGGCATAATGTAAAAATTTCCGTGCATAGCAATGGTGATATATAATAGCTAGCGTTAATTTGCAGTGTGTGCAAATTTATTTATCTTTTTTATATTATGAGTGCGAAATAAGTGAGATTGAAAAAAATTTGTGAATTAAATTATAACTTGTATATAAATAATCAATATATTAAATCGTCATTTATAAGTAAGGGTGTTTTGGTAAAGACCATTGCTTATTTTTTAAATTTTAATTGAATATGTTTTACTTTAGACTAGACGAGTACCCGTGCATATCAACGAGATTTTATAGCAGCAAATAGTTGTAGTGATAAGAAACAAGTTTATGGGTTATAAACGAAAAATAATAAAAGTTTGAGGATTTGGTGATTAAACATAATGTTCTAAAACCCAATTCGGCCTGGCCGATTCAACTGGCTGAACCGGATACGATCTAAAAAATGGGTCAAATTGAACCAGGTTTTATATTTTCAAACCCGGTTAGACACGTCGGAATAAAAATTATATAAGTTATATCTACAGTTAATTGAACCAGGTTTTATATTTTAAACGGAATAAAAATAAAAATGGGTCAAATTGAACCAGGTTTTATATTTTAAACGGAATAAAAATTATATAAGTTATATCTACAGTTAATTTGCCCCAAGCTCGGAGCAACAAACAATGTTCTCTGGCATACCACGTGCCCCTCCCCTATGAAAAATGGACTTAAAAAAGGAAGGCACGTCATCAAAACTAAACCCCAAAAGGGGCAACAATAGCTTCTTCAGTAGTATCCGGGGCAGTAACAAGAAAACTTAAGGAGGAAGAACCACTATCTTTCTTTCCAATAGAGAGAGCAACAACAACATCATTAGGACCAAAGGAAACACGCTTCGGTCCCAGGGCCAAGGACGACCCATCATCTTCACCAATTGTATGAGAAACACCATGCAAAAAAACATTTCTTGGCTTATCATTAACAACACCATCTGCCATCTCATTATCTGGTGTTGGGATTAAAAGCTTCATAAGGCTGTTTGGAATTACTATTGCTCTTATCAAAGTTAGTGCTGTTCAAGAAGAAAGGTCAGTGTTACTACTGCTAGCAAAAAGAATGTGAAAAATACGCTAAGTATTAGTACTTTGCCAGTATAAACTTAAGTACTAGGCTAAGTGTAAACTTAGAACAGCTAGTATATGTTATAACTGGCTAAGTAAAGTAAGTACTTCTAGAGTAAAGTAGTACTACTGGTGAGAATTGAATAAAATAATTTTAAGTAGTTACTACTGCTGTACATAATGTAAATGATGCTGGTGTAAAAGTTACTAACTGCATAAAGTGTTCAGAGTTAATGCTGGGCTATTCTCGGTACAAAGTTACAAACTTCTTGACGAAGTTACAACTGCTAATGATAAAGAATGATTAAAGATAAAGATTACTTATATGATAATGTATGAATCTTTTGGTAAAAAGATACGTATAAGTTATTGTTTAGAAAGATCATGAAAAACTTAGGAAAATATTGTAAACCAGTTAGGACTCCTTGGTGTATAAAAGGTAAGTCCTAGGGCATAAAGATTGTTATCTTTCCTTGGTTCTTCAATGATTTCGTAGCTTCAAGGTTTTGTTAACCCTAACACACACACACACACAGTGTTTGTATTATATTGAGGCTGAAAGTTTGGTAAATTGTTTGTTATTAATCTTATTTATTACTGTTTCATTGAAATTCTTCTTAGTATCATTGACTAGATTCCGCATAGTCTTTGATATTCACAATCAAAGTTTCTATCATAGTTGTTTTGGATTTATTCAATACAACTTAGTCTTATACAAGCCAAGCAAGATCTATTCTATTGGGATCAACAAGTGGTATAAGAGCTTGTGAGAAGCTTTGAATAAGAAGAAACTTTACTACATACAAGATCTACTTTTTCAAGAAGCAATGGATTCTAAAACTACTCAAACCATCAAGCTACCAATACTCCAACCTGGTAAGTATGATCTATGGAAGATGAGGATGGAGCAGTACCTACAGTGCATTGATTACATTCTATGGGAGATCATAGAAAATGGTAATGCATCAATAGTAACAAAGACTATTGATGGTAAGAAGACTGTTATCCTTCCTACAAGTGTTGAAGAGAAGGCACAAAGAAGGGAAGAGTTAAAGGCAAGAAGCACTTTGTTGATGGCCTTACCTAATGAGCATCAATTAAAGTTCAACTCATAAAAGGATGCTAAGACATTGATGCAGGCTATTGAGAACAGATTTGGAGGTAATACTGCTACAAAGAAAACTCAGAAAAATCTTTTGAAGCAGCAGTATGAAAACTTTGCTGCATCCAGCACAGAAGTGATTGAGCAAACCTGTGAAAGGCTTCAAAAGCTAATTAGTTAAATAGAGATGCATGGTGAAGTCATCCCTCAAGAAGACATCAATCAAAAGTTCTTGAGAAGTTTGTCACAAGAATAGACTATGCATACTATTATGTGGAGGAACAAACCAGAGATTAAGACATTGAGTTTGGATGACCTCTTTAACAACCTGAAGGCTTATGAATCAAAGGTCAAGGGGACATCTAGCTCAACCACAAACTCACACAATGTAGCCTTTCTGTCCTTAAGCAGCACTAACAGAGTAGTTAATACTGCTCAGGGTGTTAATACTGCTAGCACTCAGGGTGCTGCTGATAGCTCAACAACTGTTAAAAATTTGAGTGATGCTGTGATTTATTCCTTCTTTGCTAGCCAACCAACTACTCCATAGATTGATAATGAAGATTTACAACAAATCCATCCTGATGATCTAGAAGAGATGGACTTAAGGTGGAACATTGCTATGCTGACTATAAGGGCAAAAAGATTCCTGAAGAATACTGGAAGGAAGCTGGACATGTGATGTGTTGTAGTGTAGGGTTGTTTTTTATATGATTCAAGTTTTAAATTTATATTTTGCCGACTCAACCAAAAACAACACTTTAACGGGCAGTGTACCTGATCGGTAGTAGTTTTGTAGTAAGTAGGGTGTCGATCACTGAGAGCGAGGTTAAATCTATCAATTTAATTAATATCTTGGTTATCTAATCTATGTTAATTCTATTCTAATCCTATGTTAAACCTATGTCAGTCTAAATCCTAATTCTAATGGAAAAGGGCGGTTTTTGGCCTGAGAGACTGGCACGATTTGGTTGGTGACTACAATCAATTCAAGAAACTGTTACCCATGCAAGCTAATTAACAAAAGATAAAAGAGCGGTCGAACCTTATATAAGAAAACTGTATTAACCATTATTAATCCGATTAGAACATTGGTTTGTTTATTTAGTGTAATGATTTCTTCTCTCAATGGGTTGGATTCATTCTTATAGTACTTAGGAGTTACATTCATCTAAGACCTAGAACACGTTAATTCTGTCACATTTAAAGCATCCGCATAATTGCATCCTTATTTGCTCTGTTTATATATTTCTTAGGGATTAAAGCAATGGTGATCTTGTTTAAACCCTAACTATAGAAGACATTTACCCACTTACCGCTTAATGGTAATCTATACACTAGTAGTCCACTTGTCCAACTATCCAATGGAATCAGAACGTTATTTGCTGAATTATCTAGGCCACCTGCTAGTCAACACGATCAATAAACCATTGGCAATATCCAATTAACTAGTTAAGCCCGAAGCGTATCCTAGACACAGACTTAGAAGGATAATATTTGTGTAACTATTATTCTAAGTGTATAAATTACTATATGGAGAGCTATCTCAGACTCTAGATCCGCTTGCTCCACTTAGCTAAATCCATTTGAATGATAGGTCGCATACAAAAGCGCGTAAACAAGTATAAATTGATAAACATAAACAAGCATACAACGATAAATCAAGAAGTCGTTATAAACAAATACCAAACATTCAGATCTTCATAATAATGGCTAATACCTGAAGGTATTAGCCTTCAAACATCATAATAAATACAAGAGTAATAATTTAGCCAAGGTAAACTAACCATGTTAACGAATGATACCAAAAACTAAATGATTACTAAAGTATATGGATTTACACGATGTCTCCTATGTAATTGAAGACGTTGCTAGACCTCTTCTGCTCTTTTTCTCTTCTAAAAATCGACTTTTGTGGTTTAGGTGTCAAGAATATGATTTAACACACTTAAAACTCGTTTTTGAGTTTTCTATTTATAATGTCTGGAAGTCAGATCAATACGGCGTATCCAATGGGTTGGATATGGCGTATTAGGGATTTGTTGGAGTAGGGACCACGTTTGATATCTTCCAGAATATTATATTGATTCCATATCTTGAATACGGCGTATTGAGTCCTCTGGATACGGCGTATTACTCTTTAATCCTCTGTGGTCTTTGGTGAGTGCAGGCACGGATACGCCGTATCTTCTTGATGGATAAGCCGTATTGGGTAAATCCAGCTTGTTCTTCTTTGTTGACCAAAGTATTGTATACGGCATATCGTTGATGTGGATACGGCGTATTCTTCAAAGTCAGGCAATGGTCTTTTGATTCATGAAAGTCTTGGATATGTCGTATAGGTCTAGAATAATACGGCGTATTGGCTATCAGATCTGTAGACTTTCTCAAACTCTTCGTTTATGCTCCAAAATGCGTTCCTTTTGCTAACTTTTACCAATTACTCAATAATTACTACAATTCTCAAATATAAACGATTAAGTAATAATCATTTGCAATAACTATACAAAATGGGTTAATATCATGGGATAAATGATGCTATAAAATAGATGTTATTTGATGTCATCAAATATCCCCCTACCTGAATCCTACCTTTCCTTAAGTAGCCTTTAGAAGTTTACAAAAAATGTATCCCTAAGGATATTTTCTGTTAAAGCATTTATTCGATCTATTACACGTACATAACCAAACACCTCACGAAGTAGGAAGATGAAAACACTTAAATCACTCAACTAATCTATGTGGTAACATGTAACTAATTCGCTCAATTGCTCGGTCAAGATGAGTATTCTATCATAAGCTTAGAAACGATACACATCTCCTCCACTAAAGCTAAGGAGTAACAAGTTTATAAAGGTAAATATGGGTTTTTGTATGGAAAGGCGTACGGTTTGATCATTCTACACTCTTTCATCAGAAGCACCACTCCAACAAGGCAGCTGAAGCACACATACACACCCGGAACACCGAGATAAACATGAGTGTTCTATCACATCCCCATTCGAATTTAACCAATGGTTAGGATGAAGAATGATATAGGGTAAGAACTTTCTAACTTTCACCAAAAGTCGTAAACCAACAAGGTACAAGACATGCATACATGGCCGAAACACCGGAATAGACATGCATGTTCGTATGGCTCCTCATTTGCGTAAAACCAGAGGTTAATCATTAGGTGAGAGGGAAGTAAATTGTTGTTAAATAAAAATCAAGAAACAAATAGATTAAGGCTTAAAGTACAAGTTGCTAGACACTTATTTTCCCGACCGTTATTATGACAAAGACACAACTATTTACAACGTCTTGATCATAGATCAAAAACAGCAACCTAAGTTGGCGTTCCCATAACGGTTAACTTCCTAATCATCCCAAAACTTTACATACTCTACAAGGTAAGTGGCCATATCTTCTACTTTGTACAATACTCTACATCGTTGATTTTTGTCAATGTATCAACGAATAATCGATCCTTCGTATAATTCCTTTGGAATGCTCTTTCGCGAAACGATTATCTTCAAACTTTCTTTCTCTCTCTTTTTTTACTAAGTAAACTTCAAATCTCGGTATAGTTTCACCATCTTCACGATCATAATAATTCCGGATAATTCCTTCGGTAATTTCTTCGTTCTTCGGATTCACCATTAATTATGAATGTAGTAAAATCACATGAGCTTTGACTACTAATATACATTCCTATTTGCAATGTGCAAATTTCAAACGCACCAAAGATAGAAAATGACACACAAGACTCGGGAAATACAGACTTTAAACTTTAAGCAGCTAGCAACTGTAAATTAAACTTAATCTAACAGGGTAGGTTAAGGTGTAAGGGTGTAACAAAACAAATAATTGGCGTAAATTCCTAAAGGATTGACTCTACGGGTTGTTCTAGTGGATCATCACTCTAAAGATGAGAGTGGAAGGGTTTAAACTGGAGGTTAACTAACCGGTGTAGTTAGTTAATAAACAACATGTATAGGCGATTTGGTTGTAATCCTAAGATTTACCAATTTAAACAAGTTACTCTAATTAAATCCATAATACTTATTATTGTGGTCTCGAATAGATATACCAAGCCAAGTTCTAAAGTCTACAACATCACCGGCACACTCATATTTTGTGGAATTTGGGTAAACATTTGAAAACGGAAAGGTTAAATCCTCACAATATCTAACAAGGGTTATTGTGTGCGGGTTATGGAACAAGTAGTTTCACAAAAGTATGCTTGATTTTTTTTTAATTTGAGCATAATTTAAGCTTTTTATTGTGAAAATTTGGACAAGCGAATATTCTAATTCCATCCCCCACTTGAATTATACAACATCCTCGTAGTATATATACAAAATTAAATACGGGAATTTAAAAAGAATTAGAATGAGAAACTCCCCTGATATTTGCTCGGTAGATTCTCCATGTTGCATTTATGAGCAAGATTATGTGTTGAACAGCCGTCTTGAA
>BQNB010125244.1:3138-19801 GCA_026074375.1 Tanacetum coccineum | reverse complement strand
TTACTTTGATTAACCTATACCAAATAAACAAGTAAAGAAGTTACTATGAAATACACTCATACCGAGTATAATGGAACCATGGATAGTTAATAAACAAAGTAACGTTGAAGAGGAATGTTCGTGTGTTTCTTTCTTTTATCAATTGTTTTGAGATCTTGAGGCGTTAAAGGGGTCGATATTATTTATGAGTTTTTATCATTTCCGCACTAAGTGTTCAGGTTCAATTCGTCGTTGGAGGTTCGACAGTTTTCTTTAAGTCAGACATAGTTGGTTCTTCTGTACATGATTTTTGAGCATACAAACTTATAAGGACATCGGGCAGTGATGGACCAGAGCACATGATCTAGAGGGCCACAACATATATTAATCTGGGGACACGTACTAAACAGACCTAAGGGCTAAGTCTAAATCTACCAAAACTTTTTTCTAAATCTACTATGATTGGCATAATCATTATGTTTTTTTTCACTTTTTATTAAAAAATTATTTTACATTTTACTTTTTTCTAAACTTACCATCATATGTATAATTATTATGCATTTTACTTTTTTATCCTGATTAATGTAATGATTATGTACTTTTTTAATTTTTTATTAAGATTTTATACTTTTTGTTTATGTTAGCCTCAAAATATTGAGTCGAGCAATGGGAGTTCGTTCATTAATTATATTAGGTCTCGGTCATTAATTAATATACGTTGTAATAGGCTATACGGGTAAACGGGCTCTTATATGTAAGCTAACCGGTCACGTGTATCGGGCGAAAGCCCAAGTAAACTCGAGCCCAACCCAAGACAAACCCTCGGCCCACTAAGCCTTCTATAGGACGGCCCGTCTAGGGTATATAAACCCATCTCCATGTGTGGAGAGAGGGTTGTTGGTCTCATTTGTATTTTCACAAGTTAATCAACCTCTACTTTTTTTCTCTTAAGTTTCTCTCTCTACTTTCTCTCTCTACAATTCTTCTCATCATCTCCTAGCTTATTTTCTTGTTCTTAATATGAAGTGTAAGTGATTATTTGGATTCCGACATTTGGTATCAAGAGCCTCGGGTAGATCGTGGTTGTTTTGTGGTTTAATAAGCTCAAATTAAAATTTTCGTGGCTTATTTTCTTCATATAAGCTCACGACACAATTTTTTTGGGGGCTTATTGGTTTGTTTTGCTTATTTACTTCTCACTTCACTTGTTCTACACTTTCGTGTGTTTGATTCGTGATTATAAGCTCTTAAATTCGTGGCTTATTTTTTCTTTTCGTGGCTTATTTCCTCACATAAGCTCACGTCTTTCTTTTTTTTAAGATTCTTGATTGTTATTTGTTTCGTGTTCTTGCACAAAACATTCGTCCTTCTTGTTTAACATCAAACAAATCAAATCCTTGCATTTCTTGTTGCTTATTTTCGAGCTTATTTCGGCTTATTTTAGGCTTATTCCAAGCTTATTTTCGTGGCTTATTTGAGTTTTGCTTATTCTTTTGTGGTCATAACCGGTCAAACAAGAGGAGACCAAGATCCACAATTTTAGCCTACAAAGACAAGGACACTTTGTTTGTTAGTTTAAGTGGTCCACACCCGAAAGTGACCTCAAGCGGAACATGTATGTCACTGGGTAGGCGAAATATGCAGGTTTAGTGTAAGCGAAATATGCAGGTGAACCTCAAGCGAAATATTACATTAAACAAAAACGAAACTCTGCCAAACTTTTTGAAATTCAAGCGAAATATGTTCATTATGAGTTTGTTGTAATTTTGATGTTCATCAAGTCACGGATGTATTTTGATGATGAATTTGTTGTAATGACACGCAACTACTTTCTCCAATACACTCAACTTGCGATTCCAGAATTCCGTGACACACTGATCCAACACATGGAATTTGTTAAGAAGTCGATTGATGAAAGAGCAAAGCATAAAGAAGAGTATAACAGCTGGGTGAATGAAAGACAAATGCAAACAACAGAGGATAAGGTTGATTCGAGTAAAGCATTGGATGCTAGTTTGGTTGATACAGAAAGCAGTGAGACAACATTAAAAGAGCAAGATACAAGCAGCAGATCAGGGAATGATGCACATGCTGATGATGCAAATATCAGACCCATATATGATGAAGAGCCAATGGCTGAGGTACAAACAACTGCTGAAATCAATATCTTTGCTACTGGACAACAGCATACTGAGCACCCTGAATTCAATAATGAAGGAAAGGTTGACCAGAATGCTGAACAATGTCATGACACATGTCCTTAATCTAACCAAATCCGGACGAATGACAAAGCCATATTCGCCCACACGTTTTATTGCTAACTGTTTTATTTCGGGGAAGATTGTTAGCCTCAAAATATGCAAATATGCTCCCTGTGGTTTCCCAAATTTGCAGATTTGCTCCCCAACTTCACGAAAGTGCAGGCGGCCTCCCCAAAACGAAACTTGTGTCGCATTCATGCTCCCTGGCAGGGAGCACTAGTGCAATGGAAGTTTCAATTCCCATTGCATTCGTGCTCCCTGGCAGGGAGCACGAGTGCAATGAAAGTTTCAAACTGGGGAGGCCACATTCGTGAAGTTGGGGAGTAAGTCTGCAATTTTTGCAAACCACATGGAGCATATTTGTACTTTTCTCTTAATTATATTAGGTCTCGGTCATTAATTAATATACGTTGTAATAGGCTATACGGGTAAACGGGCTCTTATATGTAAGTTAACCGGTCACGTGTATCGGGCGAAAGCCCAAGTAAACTCGAGTCCAACCTGTAACACCCCCCAAAAATCAGGACAACGCAGCGGAATGGTAACATTGGGGTGCTACTTCAGGGCACAAAACACAAGTCACGGAAAACGACCTCAAAAGAGACGTTTAAATAAATTTCACATTCGTTATATTAAAATCAGAGTTTACAAAGGTCTCACTTGTAATGTATTAGAAAACATTGTAAAAATGTTTATTTAGTGGTACTCAAGTTATTAAGCGTTCAAAAATATATCCGCGCGACTCGAATGCTCCCAATGCTCCACTAGCAAATAATAACCTGAGAAAAACATGCAAAAACGGTCAACATAAAGTTGGTGAATTCATAGGTTTAAGTAAAAGCAGTGTTGAAATAATTTAAGAAATGTCTTTGTAAGAAAAGTAGCGTTACAGTATTTCAAAGTGTTATTTCCGAAATCCAAGTAGTGATTCAGTAAATCAAGTAATGTTTAGTAGTGGACCACAAGATCGAAGTAATGGTGGACTAAGTACTATAAATTTGTTTATAACCCGCCGTTCCCCAAATATATACTTGTAGTTTTGATGGTTAGCCTCTAACTCCCGCACCAAGTCTGACCGAATTTGAGGCCACTGATTCACAGATAGACCAAAAGCGACAGCGACCGAACGAAAAATCATCCGCAATCCCGTTACCGTACCTCTTACATCTTGTAAACATGTAAGAAAATGTTGTGTAATAACATAAAAAAATAAGTCCTGCAAGTCTGTAACAAAATAAAAATTAGCTACATTGAATTATTAAACCAACAGTTACATAAAATAAAATAACAAAATAAAAATTAGTTATATAAAATACTATGTAATAACATAAGCAAAAAGATTCATAACTCTTAAATTGCATCTTAAGAAAAAATTATACCTTTAGATTTTACTCAAATCTGAAAATTATAACATAAGCAAAATAAGTGATGTTAACTCAAATCTGAAAAGTTAAGTATATTTAAACTCCAAATAATTCATTTTTATACGTAGATAAATCTTGTTGTAATTTAATTTAGTTAGTTAGGAAAGTTGCTAATTAAGATTGTTATTTTCAAAATGAAAATAAAATGCCGACACAAAAGTTGATGACAAAAAGTATGTTGAATAAAATTAAATATTGCAAATTCCAACATGCGGACTTTTTGACCAAAGTGAAAATCTGGTAAATTTAGTAGTACCCATTTTTACTGCTACCGATGCAGTAAAATTGAGCAATTTAATTGGTTAGTATAATATTTTAGTTGATTCAAAATTAAGAAGTGTACAACTATGCGAACAAGTTATACTTTTTCTTGTTATACCTTTTTTAAAACTTTAAGTTATATTTTCTTGTTATACTTTTTTTTATCCATCTAAAAGTAAAAGTCTCAAGTTGCAAATACCTGTTATAAGTTTTAACACATAACAAACTTTTTATAATTTATTAATTTTTAAAGATAACTCATTTAATTTACTAAATTGAAAAAAAATGCACTCACCACTATTAATAATTTTTATAAATAACGATCTTGACCAAGGCTGTCAAACTCGCGAGTTTACACGTAAGATCGTACAAATTGATGATCTTACTGTCCCACCTGAAGAACATACGCGTTGCACTCTTTTTTCCTTGACCATGGTTTTGTCCCCACAGGGTTTTTCGGCAAGGTTTTTAATGAGGCAACATCCCCAAGCGTATGAAGAATTTATGTACTCTTTTACCTTCGCTAGATTTTTGTCCCGTCGGGTTTTATCTAGTAAGGTTTTAACGAGGCATATTCTTTAAATGGACATCAAAGGGGGAGTGTTATGGATAAATATAGAATAGATGTCCATATCTTTTAATATTGGTAGTTATCTTATTAGAATTGTATTTTGTGGAATACTCCATCTTGTATCTATATATACATACTTCTATTGTGAGATGAATAATACAATTATTCATTCTATCTATCTTTTTGTTTATTGCTCTTTACTTTATTTACAGTTTGAATGTGAATGTGCGAGTAAAATGGGAGATTATTTGGTATGCGTCAGATTAGGATGACCCATATCACATATTATCCAAAAACTCAAATATTTTACAATTTTCATTTCAAATGATTACAACAAATCTTTGAAAAACATGATTGATAATTTTATGCAATTAATTTTATTTTGGACACCTACCGGTGTTTTCTTTTTGGCTAATTATATATTTTTAGCATGGTTCTAAAAGGCGCGCAAATGCCTCGTAAAGGCGTCGCAAAGGCGCGAGGCGTGACCTCCACGCCACGCAATAGACCAAGACTTTGGCTTAAGGCTTGACGTGAGATGAGGAGTAAAAAAACGTGATAAGACGCGATAAAACGTGATGCGTGAAGGCTTTTTTGAATTGAGTTTCGATAAAAATCGTATTTTTATATATAAATGAAAAAGATTACATGCAATGATAGTTTCTTGACTTTATTCCTTATGTATGAAACTTTTTGTAAACTCAATATATTTGTAATATGATATAAATATATAAATTTATAAATATTTTTATGTTTTGTACCGCTTTAAGTCACGCCTTAAAAACGCCATGACTCACCATGGCTCGCAAAGACTGAGGCTTAGCCATGCCGCCACGCCACACCACACGCTATTTATAACCTTGGTTTTTAGCCAAGTGACCCGCTAGAGACGCATGATAACCAAAATCGACCCAATTATAAGTAAATGGCTAAATGTGTCAAAATGACCACATCTAGTAAACTTTATATGGAATATTGTTTCTTACAATTTTTCTCTTTGAAATCAATGTTAAAGATTATGTAGTCGTTTGCTCATGGAAGAGCAAAAATTAGATAAAAACAAAAATCCAGTTTAACACTACCGATTATTTGCATAAAAAAGTATTCTACAAAGAAGGTTATGATTTTCCCTCACCATGACATGTTTTCTATTAAAAAATATGGGATATACGAGAATCAGTCGAATTTTAACTGCTACCGATGCAGTAAAATTGAGCAATTTAATTGGTTAGTATAATATTTTAGTTGATTCAAAATTAAGAAGTGTACAACTATGCGAACAAGTTATACTTTTTCTTGTTATACTTTTTTAACTTTAACTTTAAGTTATACTTTTTCTTGTTATACTTTTTTTTATCCATCTAAAAGTAAAAGTCTCAAGTTGCAAATACCTGTTATAAGTTTTAACACATAACAAACTTTTTATAATTTATTAATTTTTAAAGATAACTCATTTAATTTACTAAATTGAAAAAAAATGCACTCACCACTATTAATAATTTTTATAAATAACGATCTTGACTTTGAAAATGGACACAAACCAATTTCAGCTATTCCCGCTTTTTATTTAGCGAAATTAAACTTTGTGAAAAATTAGCGAAATTTTTATGAGAAAAAGTTATAAAGAATCTTGTATACTTAGAGCATGAGGTATCGTGATGCCATGACACAAAAAGTACCGCCACCTCAGCAAAAGTGTCATGATACCACAAATGTTATGACACCACATTTGGGTGGCTCCGTCGTTTGCTTCAAGCCATAGCTCAAAATATGGGGTCGTGAGAGATTTTTTTTTGACATTTATATAAATTTAAGATTAACATTATAAACAAAAAGGACTATACGATACAAGAAAAACACTAACAAGGACTAATAATGTAAACTTTTATAATAACAAGATAAATGTGAAAAAAATTAAAATAAAATAAAGTACCAAGTTTTTCATTTTATACATGGTTTTTTCTTTCCTTCCCTTTACCTGCAAACACAAAACCATAAATACACACACATAAGCATAAAACCAAAAAAAAAGGTAAAAACTCTATGGCGCTGGTTGGTCACCACGGCGCGAGGGCCGATGACGTCAGTCACGATACCGTCGGCGCCGGGTTTTTTGTGGGCTGGTACCAGCCATGCGTACCTCCCCCTTTTACATGGTTACAAACTCAGTTAAAAATACATCATAATCATATGGCCAAAACATATATTAGTACCCCAATTTAGCAAAATAGATTATCTAGTACTCTAAACTTTTAAAGATGTAAAATAGTACTCTGAACTTGACAAAGTGGATTTTTTCCTACCCTATACTAAATTATCTCAATAATTAATTGGTTTTGTTTGTTATAAATAAATGATTTATAGTTAAAATTTGGCTAATTAAATATATCTTTATTACAATTTTTAATATTTATAATAAACAAGGTTTTTAGTTCGCGCTTCGCTGCGGAGCGCGAGGCTAAAATAAAATATGTATAAATATTTTAGTTAAGTTCGGTACATAGCAAAGTGTAAAAAATTGTCAGCCAAGTAAACCCCCCCATTAACTCTAAAGTTTAGTATCTTTCAGTCGTCGCCATTTGTCCAATCCCCTTTACCTCATCTAAAAGTGTACTATCGTAGCCGGTTTTCAATCCTTGAAATTATGAATATAAAACCATTAGACCTATCAATATCGCATTACAGAGGACTTAACTATAAGTTGAATGGTTCAATTTTAAAATAACATATATATGGGGCTGCTTAAGTAAGTGGTTGTTGCATTTTGAACACCCAACAAACACAGTGTTTAAAAGTCCCGATCTAAGCCCTCAATCAAATTATAGCGCAATTGGAAAAACCAGGCAACCTTACTATAAAATTTAAATTATAACTGAATGCACATTACTAAAATGAAATGCGTGACATAGGATCCTTAAATGTACACCGTAAGTAGCTTATACTAAGTTTGATTTGGTTCATACAAAAGGTTTAGCGACTTACTTTAATTAACAGTTGATAGTATTAATCTCGTAGCATAAACATTGCTAAAGTCTCAAATTTTTGGTTTGTATGTGACAGTAACACATCCAAGGACGGAACATATAAAGGGCCAAGGGGGGTTGTGGCCTCCCAAAAATTTTGTTTCTAAGTACCAATTTTGTACTATGTAGATGTATATTAGAAAAAAATTACATTCGAAACCAAACGTCAGATGCAAATTAATTTTCTTTTTTCTACATTTTGTTTTTTTACCAAACAAGAAACAACTAAAAACCCTCTCTGCAACTCCTCCCAATCTCTCATTCTCCCAATCTTAAACTATTTTGTGAGTTATCGCGTATTTCTTGTCTTTCTTTTTGGTATATATACATTATGATTTTCGTCTCGGCCCCCTCATAAAACTGCTCAAGTTCCGTCCCTGAACACATCAAATGACTCATAAAATTATATGATCATACCTCTTCCATAAGAATAGTGTTCCTATGCACCCCAGCTTAGGATCCTTTCCCTCGCGGAAATCCTATGAAGTACACAAAACACACATATAATGACGTAAAAGAAAATTATTACTGGTATATTCAACACAACTTTTTGAGTAAAACAACTTTTGATTATTATATAAAGTATACCTTCATGGGCAACAATAAGCCTAATAACTTCAAGATGCTTATCAATAGTAGTCCGTATAACTGCGTTTTCTTCTGTTCATCGGTAATTTTTTGAAGCTGAAACAAAAAACAAAGAATAGCCACACCTAAATGAGTAAGGCCTGAGCTCGTCTCAATCCAGAAAAAAAGAGTATATCTTCATTAAAGCAGATATATCATCTAACTAATGACCATAACAGAGTAAAAGTCCTTTCAAATCATTCGCGGTTACCTTTTGTAGCTCTTTGAGTTTGTTATCTTAATATAGTGGGATGACTTCTAAAATCGTTCGACTAACTGAAAAATCCTTCCAGGAGTACTTATTTCATAAAATGAATAAAACAATAAGTATTCCCAAACATCCCCATATTAACTGAACCCACTCATACTGATGTAACATAATCTTATTTTATCGTATGATATAGTAAGATTAACATTGACGAAAGCAAATAAAAGCACAAAAAAGCATAGACATATTTACAAAGCAGATGCAAAATATGTCACACACTGACCTTGCAGATGGTTGTGGATCCATTTGAGATGAGCTCGCCCACCATGGCCATGGTAACTTTCCCATCTAATCTAAGCCTGTTTTTGCAAAATGATGAAGAGGAGTTTCAGCATCGCGTCCTGAAAGAATACGTTACCAAAAGTGAGATAGACAACACAACACAATGCAATCGATCAAATCACATACATTTCATATACATTATGCACTGTGTAGATCCATGACCAAATAAAAAAGCAGCTCACCTGAACGATAACCATTCACCGACTCGCAACATAAAAGTATTAAATGAAACAACCATTTTAAAAAAAACGCTTTTCTGCTCAACAACCTAAAATTCTACATACATTGGGCTATTTGTGGATAGTAGGTACTACCTGGTGTCACGACACATTTGCACGGCCTTCTTGTTTGTGTCACGTGTTTTCAAGCACCTCTAAGACACACATGTAAAAGACATGTGTTTCTTAAACTGCATATAGAATCTAAGATAACAGCCCTAATATTGCCATATCAAAACCCGTTTACGACCATAAATAAGCAATCAAAAATACCACATATCTATCAAGTATCTTATAGCCACTTTGTAACAAATGCACAAACACCACTTATGCAATATTCTATTATAAACATACATGTCACACCCCCAAATAGGGTCCCGTCAGAATAAGTGTCCGAGGGCGTGATGTTCATGATTATCTCAGTTTCAAAGCATACAAAACGACCTCTAGGGGTACATTTTGAAAATAAACACTGTTGCATTAAATTAAAATAGTAATAAGTTTTACATCGATCAAACCAAATGATTAACAGTCAAAATGCGGAAGCTTAAATGAGTTTGACAACGGTATTTAAACATAGGTAAAATCATAGATAAGTTTTGAAATCCGGTTCGAGATAGGGATAATTAGTCCCAATAGATCTATTTAGTAACTCACGCTTACTTAACCAACCAGTCGGTTAAAGGTAATTAACGGTTCATGATAATTCAGGCAATTGTGGTCTAAACGCTACTTAGGCAACACGTAAACGGAGAAATTCTCACGTATAGTACTTGTGTCCGGTTTTAAAAGCAAGCAATGTTTCTCACCCCAAGTTATAAAACATTTATTCAAAACGGGTAAAAGTAGGGCTATGAACTCACCTTAAGCGAGCTGTGGATCAAAAGAAATCAATCAAGTGAAGACGAATCACACGGTCCTAGCGACAACCTAGCATACAGTTGTCATTTAAGAATGATGTACAACGAATAACGCTTAACGCAAGAGCTGATCATCCGAGCATGAGTAGACACGGAGTATCCTTTTCAAAACGTACTTTCGAAAGTTATAAGTTTTGAGAAGTCTCGACACTTTGAAACATCTTCAAAAATATTTCGTCTTTTAGTGTATTTTGTCTTTTAGTGTATTTCGTCTTTTAGTGAACCGACACACCATAGTTTGACTTAATAACCGCAAATGCTGACTTAAACTCGACTCTTAGCGTTATTCTTCATATTATTATTAGTTTAATAATAAAAGTATATTTTTCCGACACGTTTATAGAGTTTATAAAATTTCGACATGACCTTTCTAAAAATATCAACTTTCTATTTTTATCCGACTAGACTCGTAAAAATGTGCGTTTTATAAAAGTACATCTTTTATTTACCCGTAAGAATATCCAACAACTAACTTAATCACGATCCTACATTTTATTAAGTTACCAACACGACAAATAAATTTTTAAAACACCATGTGTGAGACACTTACCAACACGACAAATAAATTTTTAAAACACCATGTGTGAGACACATATGGTTCGAACCATATGGACACCAAAAAGTCTATCCGTACGATTTTCGACAACACCACAAATATTGCAACAAATCCATTCAAGCTTTCAACAAAACCAACATCTAACTTAATCCATTCGCCAACAATATTTAAACTCACTATATACGATAATCTCAAATAAATGATATAGCCGTAGTAATAACAATATATATATCAAAATGATCGCAACGAAATTTTAAACGCAAAAGTACAACTACTTTTTATGTTCTTCCATTTATAAATAAAAAAGATTAAACTTTGAGACTTGTAGTTTTATAGAAAAATAGATAACGATTTTCATAACGATCCGCTTTGTGCACCTTGTTCGAAATGATCATACGAATGCAAAAGTACAACTCATTTATGAAAAAGAAGAGATGACTTACAAGAAAATGTGATGAGAAGATGATTAGAAACTAAGAACAACCCAAACATTGTTTATAAACTACCCGGATATAATAAAAATCAACCTCGAACAATATATCTTCAAATGGTTTGATCAAAGATTAAAAAGTAAGAGTTGTGTGTGTTTGGTGGTTCGAACAAGAGAGAAGAGGAAAAGAGAATGTGTGTGTTTATTTTTTTAGTGTGAGAAAGTGATGAGAAATGAATGAATGAATGAAATATAAAAGGCTTAGATGTGTAACTTGTATGCTAGAATTCAAAACACACAATGTGCATGTATGTGTGTATGTGTGTGTTCAGTGTGGAGACAAGGAACAAAAGGGGACCAAAATGATCCTCTAATAGGAATCAAGGAAGGACTAGTACTAAGCTAGATAAATAGATCCATGTCCTCTAGAATTACAAATTTCAAAGTGGTATCCCAAGTGTATATGTGTGTGTGTATTCGGTTGTAAACAAGAGTCAAGGGGGGACCAATTTGGTCTCCAGCATTCTAGGAACATAGTGCTCTCATTTGATTTAATTTCAAGGTTTCATGCATATACTTATGTTATTAGTTATATCCGGAACACGCAAACAAAGAAAACGAATAACGACATCACGTAAATTTCTAAAATTTTAAATATTAATTAAAAACGTAAAAACGCGTCTACTGGCGAAAGACTACGATGATTGGATGCACGGATCGCTTCCGGTAATGATTCTCAGTAAATAACGGAACATCTTTCTGGTTACCCGTAAAAATTAAATGAAACATTAAAAATTCAAATTATCAAACGGAACCGGCTAAAATATTGATCGAAAATTTACGAGGTGTCACATCCTTTCCCCGTTAAAAGAGCTTTGTCCTCAAAGCTTAAGACGTAGCATTCGACGAAGGTTTAGGATTAGCAAAAAGGTGCGAGTACTTTTGTTGCATTTGGTCTTCACGTTCCTACGTAAACTCAGGACCTCTCCTAGAGTTCTAGCGTACCTTGACAACCGGAATACGGCTCTGCTTCAGACGCTTGACCTCACAGTCTATGATTTCGACAGGTTCTTCAATGAAGTGGAGTTTGTCGTCGATTTGGATTTCATCCAGCGGTATAGCAAGAGTTTCATCAGACATGCATTTCTTCAAATGCGAGATGTGAAACGTACTATGAACTCTGCTTAACTGCTCCGGGAGTTCAAGTCGGTAGGCAACGGTTCCTACTTTATCAATGATCTTAAAAGGTCCAATATAACGAGGGTTCAGCTTTCCTCGTTTGCCAAAACGTATCACCCTTTTCCATGGCGATACTTTCAACATGATCTTATCTCCCACTTGAAACTCAAGGGGTTTCCATCTTATGTCGGCATAGCTCTTTGATGATCATAGGCAGCTTGGATACGACTCTTAATTTGAACAATCTTATCGGTTGTCTCATAGATGATCTCTAGGCCAGTGAGCTGACTATCTCCAACTTCAGCCCAGCAGATAGGTGATTGAAACTTACGCCCATACAACGCCTCAAATGGTGCAGCCTTAATGATGGTATGGTAACTATTATTGTATGAGAATTCTACCAACGGTAAATGTTTATCCCAACCCTTTCCAAAGTCGAGTACACAGGCACACAGTATGTCTTCCAACGTTTGAATGGTCCTCTCACTCTGATCGTCGGTCTGCGGGTGGTAAGCTATACTCATATCCAATCGAGTACCTAACGCTTTATGAAGAGACTTCCAGAAATGTGAAGTGAATTTCCCATCACGGTCGGAGATGATCAAAACCGGCACTCCATGCCTTGAGACTACTTCTTTTAAGTATTGTCTCGTCAACTTCTCTAATGTGTCATCTTTTCTCATGGGTAAAAAATGAGCAGACTTAGTGAGATGATCAACGATTACGCAAATCGTGTCTTGACCGGTTGTCGTCTTTGGCAACTTAGTCACAAAGTCAATTGTTATGTTCTCCTATTTCCATTGTGGAATCTCTGGTTGAACCAACAAACCAGACGGCTTCTGATATTCTATCTTAACCTTGGCACACGTTAAACACTTGCTGACGTAGGTGGCAATTTCTGCTTTCATGTTGGGCCACCAGTACAGCTTCTTCAGGTCTTAGTACATCTTATCCGATCCAGGATGGATGAAATACTTTGACTAATGAGACTTGTGCATAATCAAAGCTCTCAAGTCGCCAAAACATGGAATCCAACTTCGGTTGTTCAAACATAACGTTCCGTCAGCACGAGGTTCAAGCTTATTAATCATACCATGCATGTCTTCGGTTTTGAAGTTCTCTTCTTTTTTGGCTTCCGATTGAGCACTCAGAATCTGCGTAGGAAGGTTTAACCCATTAGTCATAACTAAGGCCCGAACTCGTAATGGCTTACTGTCTATCCAATCCGGCTCAGTCATCAGCCACACGTTCGCTTTCCCTGGGTGGTAATCGATCTCACAGTCGTAGTCAGAGTCAACAACTCCTAACCACCGTCGTTGTCTCATATTAAAACTCATTCTGATAAAGAAATGTTGCAACTCTTGTGATCATAACACGACATACTTCGTACATACAGATAGTGCCGCCACACGTCAAGGCAAACACACTACACCAAAGTTCTAGGTCGTGTTATAGTTCTTCCTTATGACTTTTTGAGTTGGCGGGATGCTAAGCTTGACCTTCTCCTTCTATGCAGTCAAAACCGCAGCCAACCCTTTATGTGAAGCATCGCAGTATCCATAAAGTTCTCACTCCCTTGGGTCGAGCAAAACTGCGCACTACACAATTCGTTTCAACAGCTAAAATAACGCATCCTGCTTTTATTCCCCAAACAAACGTTTACGCTTTCAAGAGTCCAATTTCATCATAGGCCTAGCGATCTTTGAGAAACCTTCAATAAATCGTCGGTAGTAACCGGCCAAACCTAAAAATTGACGAATCTTGGTTGGTGTCTTGTGTGACGCCCAATCCTTGATTGACTCAATCTTAGCTGGATCAATGTGAATGCCTTCACTATCAATCACGCGACCAAGAAATTGTACCTTCGACAACCAAAATTGGCACTTTGAAAATTTGGCGTACAACTCCTCCTCCTTAAGTAACTTTAAAATTAACTTAAGGTGCCCTTCATGTTCTTTTCTGCTTTTGGAGTAGATCAAAATATCATTGATGAATACAATCACAAATCTATCCAGATACGGTTTTCACACTCGATTCATCAAATCCATGAATACAACAGGTGTGTTAGTCAAGCCATATGGCATTACTTGGAACTCGTAGTGACCATAGCGAGTCCTTGTTGCAGTTGTCATAAGGGACTTCTACAAGAAGTTTTACAACTCCCTAAGCAGTGTACCTAATCGTTGTAGTGTAGTATAGGCAAGACTCAGAGGTTGTTATCGTTCTCCGGGGGAATAGGTTGGGAAGGCTTGATCATGGTCTAACAGAATTCTAAGGGTTGAGAGAAGATTATTTTTTGTATTTTTATATTTTATGAAAGTAGTAAATCATATGTTTGAGAGGTTGGTTTGGTTTTAGCTATTAAACTAAATAATAAACTAAGCTACTGGTGATAACAATATAATAAAAGATTGTGTTTATTTAATCATGTATTACTCCCTAGATTGCTTATCCTAGTGTTGTTGCTTTGTCACACTTGTGATGATCTATATAATTATTTCCTAAGTCACGAACGAATTACACGAACCCTCCGTTTATTTAATATTCCGTTAAGGCAACGCATAAGTAAGGTAGTATGAAGACTATTACAAGGCCCCTAAGAGTATATTAAATGCATTTGAAATATATTAAGAGTGGATCAACCATATAAGGGGCAAGGTAGTATGAAGACTGTTACCCGATGGTATCCTTTCTACACAATCATGTTTTCCTAGACATATCAACAATGATACAGACAAAAGTTGGTATTCTAAGACCTAACATGCATATTCATCACAAGAAGCAACACAACTAGGATCTACATCCTAGGTTTCATACATTCATAAATAAACACAATAGAAGGTTTAGCCAAGCATGTTAAAGATAAAGCAAGAACATATAAGAATCACACAACAAGACATATTGAATGATTAAGATAGTCTTACTTGATTAAAACATGAATTGAAGAGAGTACAATAAGGTTTTGAGGCCCTAAAATCATCCCTAACAGCTGCTAAATGAACTAGGGTTCGTCCCTTTCTTTTACTCTAATGTTACACACTTAAAACTCTAAAAACGGATTTGTATATATAGGAAAATCGCTGTGACGGCGTCGCATTTTAATCGTGACACTGTCATGAATAGAATATTCTAGATAATGGGCTGGGTCGTACATTCTGACGCCGTCTAGAGATCTTATGACGCCGTCTTGAGATGAGTTGTGACGGCGTCACGTGTAATCTGTGACGCCGTCTCCAGATTCTGAGTAGAAATTCTTAAGAGATGTCGGTGTAGGTCCGTAGTCTTGTCTGTTTCTTTTCCAAATGAGCCCAAGTCACATGTATTTCCTCCAAATGCCTTCCAAATGCTGAATACCTGAAAAGGAACGATTAAGTACCTATTTTGGGCATAAATGCATGATTTAGGGGGTTAAACGACCTCGAAAAAGTTTATAAAATAACACTTCATCATCGTGCCTTTAGAGAACTTTTGGAAGAGTAAAAGCGATGATAATAAATCATACCAAGCATGTGGAGCCTGTTTTAGCCCATAAATAGCTTTCTTCAGCTTGTAGATATGGTTGGGGTTATCTTGATCTACAAATCCGTCTGGTTGACTGACGTAGACTTCTTCACGTAGTATGCCGTTTAAGAATGCAGTCTTTACATATATTTGATAGACTATCATGTTCTTGTGAGCGACATATGCAATAAAGATTCTTATAGCCTCTAGTCGAGCAACTGGTGTAAAAGATTCTTTAAAGTCGACCCATTCCTCTTGACGATATCCCCTTGCTACCACCGAGCCTTGTTTTTTAAAACACCTCCCAGTTCATCTAATTTTACCTTAAAGATCCACTTTAAAGTGATTATCATGACATGATCTGGACGAGGAACGAGCTCCCAAACTTCAAGACATTCGAAGTGTAAGAACCCGAATTTAAGGTCACTACTATTTAATAATCTCATAATTAATTTATAAATTTTAAACAAATTACTTTTATTTACATCGAGATATTTTATTGAAATCGTCGTTTTAATTAATTGCGAGCTATGCTTAAAACAATTATTCGTCTTGAACCTTACGTAAATTAAACTTTTCAGAAAAGTATTCCGTTTAATGTAAAATTATTTTTATCATATTCGTTTTTACCTCGTGGTTTCGTCTTAACTCTCGTTTTATTTTACGTTGATACCCGTTAGCCTCAAAACTACCTACCTATCTTAAAATTTATACCCTAAACATCAAAGTTTATAACATTTAAACTCAAAATCTCTTGCCTACACCTCATAAGGTGGTGTGTCATTTAGAGAAACAAAGGCAAGACACTTGTCTTGCTTAAACAATAAGCCTTGCATGCATCATTCACATAAAAACCACCCATCTCACTTCACTTCTCATAGTTTCCCAAAATTTTACACACACATCTCCTTGTCCCTCCCTTTTGCCGAATTCATCAACAACACAACACCATTTCCATCAAATTTTACTAATCAAATAATAACCTACTAGTGAATATGACTACCTAGTATGGTTTCCTATACTTTTTGAAGTGATTAAAGGGTGTTTTCAAGGAAGTTTATACATATTTGGGGCTGATTTATAAGAATAATATGAAGATGGTCATGCATGTCAAGGAAATGATGTTCTAGTGAAGCTTGGTGACTAGGAAAACTTGTTGATTA